>JAXQQM020065148.1:0-60938 GCA_034641835.2 Pinus albicaulis | reverse complement strand
CTTCATAAAGAAACAAGTGATATAATATAGTAGCCATATCATCTCTCATGCTCCCCTTGAAGCATGAAGCATAAAAGGTGTGGGAAATTTCATTCCCCATGGACACATCCAACCAATGTGTGTTCCCTCCAATCATGTTCCCAACAAGGATAAGCACATCATCAGAATATGGGATCATAATCAAATTCATGCTAGCTGCCATGTGTAGTAAAGGAGAAGGGAAATGGTCCCTCATGTGCAACTGGCACAATTTTTCTCCAAACTTCCATAGAATACAATATAACAACTGTTTCCCCTGCCGCTTGTTTTCTGCCCCATTCTTCTTTCATGCTTGCAAAATGTCTATGAATTCTAGTGTCAATGAAGCACACCAAGAATAATTCATTATCTCCCCAAAATATTCTAGGGAATGGTCAACATCATCATTTCTCATGGCCCCAAGTAGCCCATGAAGAAATTAAGAAAGAGTGCCCCCTCTTGGAGCAATGCCCTACACGTGAGTGGTAAGAAAATGCAAGTACATAGTAAAGATATCATGATGATCATAAATACAATCCTTACCATACACTTGGTTTAAATCAGTGAGGTATCTCATGGATGAGCTCCCTCTCACACCCAATAAGTAAGGAGGTGGTGATGATAACTCTTCACAAGATTTATGTTTCTCCTCACCCTCCAAAAAATCTATGCACTTCCTTATATGATAGTGCATCTCCTCTTTGAAGTCTTCCCAAGTGAATCCCTCCAAGATAGTATGGTATGCTCTAATGAAACCAATGGTATTGGAAAGCAAGATCTCATAGGCTGCATGTAATAGATTATCGTTGAACTTTGAGTCTCTAGTCAAGTAGATCTGATCCTGGAAATAAATGACTCCATCAACCACACTATACCTCCCATCTATCACTTTCCCATCAAGAGCCTTACATGTGAAGAGGTTCTTGGAATATTCCACCAATAGTTAGGACTCCCAATATGGATCTAGGCTTCCCAACAATGACAACGCTATAGAAATATGAAATGAAGTTACTGTCACATCATAACTCTCCTCTTTGACATGTTCAATGCCAAATCCACATGTTGGAGAATTGTTACCCCACTTTTTTTTCCCCTCTTGCAGCTGATCTTGCCTAGGATAAGATTGAAGTACATGGATGTCAACCTCCTCTTGGAAGGCATTTCCCATCCAAAACTTCCCTAGTTTTTTCAATGCATGCAAGAGTGTTAATAACTTCTTGTCATATTCAAAGATATTCCTCATGTGTAGAAGTATGATTTTTTGCTCCAAGGATATGGAGTGGTCATTTGACACCATTATCATATCATTAAATATTTTTGAATCATATTTTAGCGCAAATAGCTGAGTGGGAGATAGAAATGTCTATATCAGAAAATGGCTCACTCCTCCTTTAGACCCATAAAAGGTTCTCTACGATGTACTAGCTCCTCCAAAATCTCCTTACCTAGCCAAATATATGAATGTTGCACCATGTTGAGAGAACTCTTTATTCATGTTCCAATCACAGGGTCTCCCTAGTGGAATGCCTCCATGTAAAGAGACATCAAAATCTGAAGTAGACTGTATAGATGAGTGGACTGATTTGTTCCTCCCTTCACTGCATAAGTCATTGTCCTTCTTCTGTATATAAACCCTTTGAAATAAACAAATGTGTATGCCCCTCATCCTTTGATGTTGATCCACCTTTTCTTCTCCTCCTTTGGTCAAGGTGTTACTGCCCATCACTACTGTCAGATGCTTCTCTTTGGGAACTTTTTGTATAGATTAGAAAGCACCTCTAATTGAAGAAATATCTTCATATCCATCCCCATGGAGTGATGGTTCTTCTCCGGAACTGACAATGTTGTTAGTTCCTCCCTTCCCTTCCTTCTCATCAATATTTGAGAATACCTCATCAACAATGAGAGACCCTAGACCTTGGTCTTCCCTTGAATGATGAATCTCCATGTCTTTATTTTGAGAAGAAATCTCTTCCTGCAATGGGGATCTTGCCCTTGATAAGGTATCATACAATTTTATATCCCCCGGAATAGAACTTTGGAGTGGATTTGGTGTAATATATATTTCCAACTCATGCAAAGGTTTTGAATCTTTTGGTTTGGCTAGCTCAATCAAAGATGTTTCACATTGTTTTCATAAAATATATTCACTAATCTCTTAGTGAATATTGCATAAGTAGCTATATTTGCATGATTAAATAAAAAATATTCATAAAAAAACCAAGTATAAGCATTACCTTTAAGATGCAGTGCTGCTATCCTAAGGGCTTCCTTTTCTGAAACCTGATGTAGCTGCAAGTATGCGTCTAGCTGCTCTCTCCAATCCTTGTCTGTGCATTTAGATGACCCATCAAAATTTGGTAGAAATAATCTACCTCTTCTAATTCTGTTGTGTTTTCTGAGCCTTCTATCCTCCTTGAGTTGGAAAAACCCTTAGAATTTCAAGTGATCCTTGAATCTCTAAGATTGAGATTCATACTCCTAAAGATAGTCACTCAAAGTCTCCTCCTTTGGTGTAGATTCTTCCTCCATCTCTCCAGCTATGAATCTGGGAATAAAATTGCATTTTGGATCATATTATGTTCCTGCATGCTCACACCCATCATGTGAAAATCTAGGGCATGCTTCATATTCAAACCCCTTTGGAGATTCTCTACACATCTCCTTTCTCATCTTCTTGATATCTCCCTTGATGCTCTGCATAGTTTGAAAAATAATCTTTGAGAGCTCCTCTTCCTCTCTTCCTCCAAGAACTACAGTATTGTATTTTTTCCTTCTGTATATATTCTCTCCTTGTGAGAAGCTTCTCCTTATGGTGACATATTGGCTGAATGAATAGGCTGAGACAAGATTATGCTCTGATACCACTGTAATCTTCCAAAATGGGAAAGGCAGCAATATAGCTCATAAAATGAAAGCAAGAGAAAATATTTAACACATGAAACCATGAGACCAATATGGAGTCATAACATTATGTATTATAGCAACAAATAAATACAAATTAGTGAGGCATAAATCATATACAATGAGGAAACCAACCTCCCATAAGAAATCACTCCCAGATATGAGTTGTTGTTACAATACAAAATGCCAGAGAGAAAATATAACGCAGTCATATTAAGAATAACTACAGTTGGAGATGATAAAATGATATAAAAATATTGATATAGGCCCCAATACATTCTAGACATACAGGTATGAGCACTAGATCAACTTTCCAAGACAATTCAAGAGGGTTTCTAGAAAATGCATACAATGTGCCAATGTAAGCTGCATCCCTAGAGCTGAAGATATGTTGCAACAATAGAAATGAGAAGATATGGCTGAAGCCGATGTAGAAAACTAAAGCTCCTTTCCAATAGATCCTCTGGATGAAAGAATGGCTCCCCCACTGAAGAAATCACCTCCCAAAATAGTCACTACAACAACCCCTACATCTCCTCCCTAAAATAACGCAAATATGGATTGAAAATGCGTGGTAGGGGATACATATTCCTTCTCCTGATGCCAAATATATCAGTAAATCCAAAGGGGCTTCTTTACGGACCTCCCAATGGATGGAAACCTTCCTCCACTGAAAAACTAGCTCTAAAGACACCCAAAATAATTATCCACTATTGCACCCTGCAACGGAGCACAATATCCTGTAGAAACTACGCTGATGAAGAAAGCTGAAGCTTGGCCTTGAGCCTGAGTTTTGAAATTTAGTGCAATACTCCTCTAAGAGGCCTTTCAATGAATGATATGGGATTCCCACTCAGGAACACCGAGTGCTAAACAACACAGCAATCTCAACTAAGTAGTTGAAGAATGCAAGAAGTCTAAACAGACCACATACAAAATAATAATCCAAAACATAACCAATATGGCTTCTGTCCTATCCCTTATATAAGTTATGAGCTTTCTTACCCTTTTGCCCAGTCAATTAGGTCATTACCTCCATGAAATCAATCTCCCTCCAAAACTTCGTTATTCCTCATTTAATGTCCACTCCTCAATAAAAGCATTGTTGATTTGGTCAAAGTAGACCTATTCGACCTGATCCAATGCCTGGTCACTCTCAAAGGTGTTTTATTTAGTTGCTTAGAAGGTCTCCTTTCACGCTTGAAGTGTTTTTATTGCTGCTAAGGAAATTTATGGGCCTCCCTACCCATTTATTCACATACCTAGTGACAAAATAATATATAATATTCCATTTAGCTAAAAGATAAATTTTAGGAATATTACATTTCTTTTTTCCTTAAGTCATTAAAAGGATGCATTCATGTTTTATCTATTTTAAGACTTTTATCTCACAAAAATGATATAAAAAATCATTTTTATAAAATTTGAATTGAGTGATAGTTCCAAGCTATTCATAGATTATATACATTTTCTTCTTTTGGAATTTCATTTCTCTTGTTCATATATATTTCTGATTATCAATACAAAATAGGTTCTCAAAATATAGTTACCAAAACATGCTAAGGAGATCATAAAAATGTTAAGAGGTTCATACAATGATATCAATGAAAAAAATCAACATGAATACTATAACCATAACACCAAAGCATGATCTCCAAGAATATTTATTAAGACTTCCAGAAGATCTACTGAAGTCTCTAATCATGGTGGAACACTACTTTAAAATGGAAAGAATATATGAAGACTATGACTAGTAGGACTTTATGTGTCTTGTGGTTATTATTTGGCAACCTCATCCATCTCACATTAAAATGGCTTATTCATGTTATGTACTTTGACTACCTATAAGTACCTTATGTGTCTAAGGAATTATCAAACTAATCTAAGTCACTCTGAAAGGTATCATCCTATGCCTTTAAGAGGCTTTTTGAAGCCGCTCACCCATCTACCAATTGAAAAATAAATATCCATAATATAAACATAAAATGGTAGGAAACATGAGACTAGAGCCTTCGGTGTAAAATAGGTTTAAGAGGTTAACTCGTTGAGGCTCTAGACACTTGCTGACAGTGGGTACTGACATGTAATATCACTAGGCAAACCCATCAGTCCTATGGATGCTCACGGGAAATGGGCCATTCTGCCTAAAGAATTGATGACCAAACAAAGGCTTTTGCCTACATGTATTGTGGTTACTCTATAATTTTACAATAAAAGAAGCATGTGTGGATGAAGTTAAGGGTAAAAATGAACTCCATAAATTTTAGGCTAAACAATGGATTTAAGTTAACCTTGAGTCCTCTATCATTGGTTTTTCATACTGTATCTAAGTTTTAATTGTCCTAGAAGTGGGAACTATGATCACAAAGAACTAATAAAAGTTAACTACAAATATTATCTATAATAATTAGATAACTATAAGAATTTGCGATTTTTTTAGTAATAACTAATTTTTCATTGGTTCATAATTTGTTATGCTAATAAAAATCCTCCTAGTTACAAAGAAGGAGAGACCCTTAAATTTATAAAAGGTTTATTTTCCTTGAGGATAAAATGGTTAAGGATTGATGAAATCATATGTAATGAGTGATTTGAAATTCATTTTATGCTTGGTGTTAGTTTAGCATCATTTTAATAAAATTGAGATGAATTATTTTTACTGAACATTCATCTCATTAGTTTCATCCAGGTTCCTTTGTACTATATCCACCTCAACAACCCTCCTCACTTCTTCAATACCTCACCTTGTTTGCATGAGGACCTGCAAAGCCTAAAGAATGGGGGAATGGTTGTTGGGACCTTTTTCAGCACCTTCATTTCATTATCGTCAACTTCCTTTAGTATATCCGATCAACACTCATCAATTCTAGACTCTCAACCCTACTTTGTTTCATCTTCAACTTCATAGAAATTTCGATGGATCCTGTAGTACCAATAAAAGTATGAAATGTATACTTGAGGTAAAACATGTATAAAGTATCTTTAGCTCATTAAGTTTTAAGGAATCTTGATGATTAACCACTTCCAATTTACTCACCTTTTTTAAACCGCCACTAAACCACCCATTTTGAAATCCATTAATGCATATTATAGTTTCCAATTCCACATTCATACAACTATTATGTTGATCGTCACCTTATATCAGCCATCATCCCTTCCTAGTCCATATTTATTTTTCATGAAGGAATGTAAAGACTTAGGAATGGGGGAATGTTGGACCCTAGATATGTTATCATACTGGATATCCAAACCTTTCATTTACAAGCCATATTCATACTTTTAAAACATATTATGTAACTATCATATTATCAATTTTCCCTAAATGCATTCATTTTACCTTGTGGTTAATTATTAACAATTTCTTGTATTTTCAATAATTAAATGAGATTTTACTGTGGTTTTCCGATGACGGTTTACTAATATGGTTATGTTCCGAAACAACAAGTTCCAGTACTGTAATATGACAATTTGATACTTTTATCAGTTTTAGAACTAAGTAAAGGTGCACACATTGGTGACACATTGACACTTTTCGAGATGACATGGGTTGCAAAGATATGTTTATGGATGGATTCATGTTCACAGCTAGCTCACATGTGAAGCTCAAGACATCATTCAAAACAAAATTCCACCTACATAAATTTGGTACTTAATTTAGTATAAGTTTGGCATCTTCCAAAAATTTGGTACTTAGATCGATACCTGATTATGTACCTGCACATCAACAATTATGGGAATCCATGTCTAGAATTTCAATTACTTCCAAACTTGGAAATAAGTTAAATTAATTCAAAGTGGCATTGTTTCCACTTCCAACGAGTGATTTAACATGATATTGAATCATTAAAAATTGTTTTAAATAATATTCATTATTTTAATCATAGTATGGAGTGATAGTTGTTTTTGGAGCCGATGTTGTCTTTTAACCATTTCTTCCTCTTCCTTATGATGATAAAAGAACTTACCTGTGTAGCATGATATTAGAGAGGAGAGAGGACACAGTGAGGAATTATGGGATCACATTTTTAAGTTTATTTTTGTAACCAAAGTTGAATTTTATTTATGAAAAAATCCAAATTTATTTTTGTTGTAATGAAGATTCAGACACTGAGATTATGAGCATGTTTATTATCTAATTTAGTACCTTGGAAAGTTTCCAAGTCGGGAAGGGCCTCTTCACTCAAGAAACATCCCATATTTCCTTTCCTCACAAATTTATTCATTTTTTTAGATTTTTTTTCAATACTTCATTCATCAATCTCGATTTAAATTATACTTACATTTTATATGTATTATTATAGTGATATCATCATTTTGTGATAAAATTCAAATTTAATTTTCTTAGGCATAAGAATTAAATAAACTTGAATTGTTTTCTTCACGCATTTTTATACCCAAAATTGCAATTTATAGAATTATGCGCTTAATTCAATACTTATTTAGAATTTCAAATTCCAGCCTTTCTGTACTTAATTTGATACTATATTTTGTACTAGAAAAAGGTATTATAAAATTATGTAATTTTCAGTTTATGATTCTTTAATTGATTGGAGCTTTGGAGCTACTTCGTAAAATATTCCTACAACAAATAAGAACCTACAATATATCTCAAAGTCTTCTTAGCTTTTATTTTTGATATTTTCTTACTGCAATTTTTGTTGTTTATTGCCTTATTTTATTTACTTGCCTCACACGCTTTTTCTTATAGTTTTTGGCATTTTCTTTTATGTAATTTACTTTTCTACAACATGTTTAATGGGTTTTGATCACTACAGGATTAAAACCAAAGAAGAGTCAAGACCTAATAAGCTACATATATAAAACCACAGGAACATTGTTGTGGTTATAAACTTAGAGTCTCGTAGTCCAGTGACATGTTATAATCCTTATTTATTAGTTCTTTCTACTATTAATTATTAGCATAGGATAGAATAGGCTCTAAACCTTCATTTCCTGTGCTTTCATATTTAAGTCTTACGATCTCGGATTTGATAATTAAATGTTGGAATTAGAATACATATAATTCCACCAACAAGCAGACCACTCCAATTAAACTAATATGAACTTAGACAAAAACACAACATAATATAGATGCAAGCATAAATATAGAGATGCGGCATAAACAACCCTTCCTTTCATTAATATAAAAGAATTTAAATATGCTTACAAACATAATGGAAATAAACTAGCTCCGGTGATGATAGCTTATCTCTAATAAGAAATGTCGAGGCTACATGCCTCTAAACTATGTTACAATGATGCTCAAAGGGCTATTTATTATTGAGAAACAATTGAAAACTATAAACATCCAAAAATATAACCCTAAGAGATGAATCAGCAAATATGTGGGCCTCGTTGGGGTAAATTGGTACATCAACTTCTTGGGGTCACAACTTTGGCATATGATCTTTGTTTTAAGTGGAAAATATTGTTAGAAATATCTATCTGGGGAATACAAATTTTATCTATGAACATCAAAACAACACTTATTTTTACCCGTTCTCCAAAAAATTTTCGTTCAGTGCCTCAAAACGAATCCGAAAGTTCAGGACCCAAAAAACTGCATAAAATAGTAAATTGTGTTACAATTAAGGAAACTGAAAAAATTAAAGAAACAATGGTGGGTGTCCAAGTGGAATAGGAGGGTGGCCATAACATCCACCTGGAAAAACCCTCCCCCCTTAAGAACTAATGTTCCCCAATGCATTGACTGCCTCCATGAGATGGGGAAAATTTTGTTAAACTTGGTCCCTCGTAAGCCACATGCCTTGGTGTAGGAGTTGGCCAACTTTGAAAACCCAATATAGTTGGATATTATGCTGGATACTATTCTTGATATGTTTTTCCATGATCACATCAGTTGTAGCATGTTCCATGTAGTCAGCGTTTAACTTTGTTGGAGTGAGTTGTTCTGCAATGTTGAATGTGTCTACTAATGGTGGAAAGTATGGTCAAAGTCGGTTCACGTTGAATACTGGGTGTAAACCAAGGAATGGTGGAATGTTAAGCTTGAATAATTTGTCCCCTATAGCCTTGGTGATGGCGTAAAGCCCATATTATACTGGTTGAATATTGCAATGTGGCCTAGAGAGGTGTTCCTTCTTCAAATGCAGCCAAACTTTATCGCTAACATGGAACTTATGTGGCACCAAATGTTGATAATGTCATTTCTTGTACTCAGCATTGGCGTTCTCTAATATGCCATAGACCTATTGGTAGATGTGTTGTATTCTCCGATTCAAATTTTTATCCCTATCGATTTCATACTGGACATGGGTTGAAGCTACCTCAGGAGCTGCAAATGGTATAGCCACATCAATGGGACATAGTGGTTGGAATCCCAACCCCACCTGAAAGGGGTTGTGGCCAGTTGAGCTACAGAGAACTCTATTGTAGCTATGTTGGAAATATGGGAGGATTTTGACCCATGTGTGAGGATGCTTTGATTTGTACATCCACATAATGTGTACGATCATCTTGTTAACGAACTCTATTTGGACATCAGTTTGGGGGTGGAAAGTCGTGGAATTAGTGAGCTTCATATCCAACATCTACCAAAGACTTAACCAAATATACTTAGGAACCTGTAGTCCGAATCTGACATAATGGACTATGGGATCTATTGTTTCTTAAGAAACAACCCCTTGGTTTTGGAAAGGAATCAATGCTCAAGGCATTTTAACAATATATTACAGAAACAATATTTATCATCTATTCTTCGTTCTTTTCCTTTGGAAATTACTTTTAAAACCCTTAATGGTCTGGAATAAATAAAATATTTCACAATGCCTTTAATTGATGAAACATGAATGAATAAGAAGAACTGTGAAGAAACTTAAGATAATATTGTGTAAACACATAATCTATTAACTTAACTTTCAGAGAGAAGTCATGAATAGAAAGGAGTTGGAATGAAGGAGCACATTTTAAGGATGTTTAACTCTTACTTACAAATGTAATTCAGGGACCTGCAGCTTCATACATCAATTCATTCATAGAAGAAATAACATAAACTGACACAAGAAAGAAAAACCACCATCAACAATTGTTGGAAACTTGATACTTCATTCATTAATTCTTCAGAGAAATAAGTACAAAAATATAGTCTCCCAGAGGCTCCAAAACTCTGAACCCATCTTCTTCATTTTCCTCTTTCTTAAATACATTGAAAAACAATTTGTAACTATCAAAACTTCTTGAAACTACCTAAATTACTTCTTTCCTCTATTAACTATTTTTATTACAATCGAGGGTAACATTACAACCTCGTTCTATAATAGAAATAAAATACAATAATAGATAGAAATATTATGATGTCTTATGAATGTCTTTAGTTGTTGATGAGGTTCCCTTCACTGCTGATGTGGTCATCCAAAACAAAAAATGCATGTTGCATTTTTTATTATTATTCTTGAGTACATATTGACACGTGAAATCCACATGACATTTTTTTTTCACATAAATATACATAATTTGATATTGTAGTTTTATCATTATGTTTTATTTTTAATGGTTAGGGATTTGCCACAGTACACTTAGATTTTATTTTTACTTTTATTTTTATTTTTGTTATATATATATATATATATATATATATATATATATATATATATGTTATTTTCAAATGTTTCAACCAATCAAAAATTTGGAATTCCATTTTTTAAAGATAAAAACAAATTATTTTATTTACAATATTTTCCTAATTATTGTATTTTACAAAATATTATAATAAACTATAAAAAATTCAACTAATTTTTAAAACTCAACTACATTGCTTGGAAATGTTGATTGGAAATATAATTTTCCACTCCCTTCAATAAAATAGACTAATACACAAAAAAATATGTTAATTGTAACCTCCAATGACATAGAAACCTTATTCTAGTTCACTTTCTGTCCAAGGTGCACCAAGTCTTCCAAATTCAATTATTAAAAAAATTCAAAATTAAATATATAAAATAATTTATATATATTTTAAGTTAAATTCCACACACACACACACATGTATCTTTTGTCTTTTTGTTAATATATTTTCTTGGTGCTTTGAACATCATTGCACTTGTCATGTATTTTAGTGTTTTTTTTTTTTGTAAGTTATGCTAAACTATATTATTTCAAAGTAAAACATTACATAGGCTACAATCTGAGTTTGTAAGTTGTGCTTAGCTAATCCCAGCCTTCATTTCTTTCAAAGTAACATAGGTATGGGTTTGTCTCCTTGCAGGAAACTAGCCTGGTAATAACATGAGACAGAAAATTACAAAATGTGTCGTGGCACTTGTGAAAGTAAAATTTCTATTGTATGAGATGAAATAATAGAAAAATAAAAACAGCTAAGCGACCACGCAGTCGTGGTGTTCCTGCATCGTCGTCGTTGTTTGTCTCCTCGTCCTCGATACAGCAACCGTACTCCTACTCTATGGCATCCTCCTCAACAGAAGGTCGGTATTGAGGCCAAGAAGCAGGTGCGCAAAGAATGGGAGAGAACGGGTAATCATCTTCCGGTACTCATGTCCAAACACCCTCCGAGTCCATAATCCATACATCGGTGTCTTCCCCCACAACATCCTGAACCAGAAGAGGCTTAGTTTTATTGGGTGTGGGTTGCTCGTGGTCTGCAATGGTGGATTTTCTAGGTCCACTTATACCCCTCTGCATTTCTTGAGTGGGGGCGTCCTCCTCCTGGTCGTGCGCAGGGCGTTGAGGAACATCCCTAGAAGAGGAGTCGTTAAAGGATTCCAAAAAATTATCTGGCCTTCGCTTGTAGCGTCTAGGGAATGCGCCTCTTTGGCCGCCCCTGATTTTCATTTGGCACAGATGCAGAGCCATGGGAGATTGAAGCAAAAAATGGGTAGGGGGCTGAAAGGTATTGGGAATTTTCTCTTTGTGGGGGTGGTTAATACAGGAGTAGAGTCAGGAAGTAGCAGTTGAGTGCTATTAGGCAAGGTGACATGCAGCTGGGGGTTGCGCAGCTGGGGGAGCTTGTTTTTGGGAGCGTTTAGTCGGGAAAAAATAGTTAGGTTGTGGGAGCCAGGGGTAGGTGCACAATTAAGAAGGTGCGCAACTGAGAGGGTGCCCAGCAACCTGGAACTGGGGGGGAGGCTGCGTAGTTGGTGGAGTGCGCAAGTGTTCTTAAAATGAAGCAGAATGGCTAAGGGGGTGAGGAGGGCTTTGCAGACTAGAAGGAACCAACTATGAATGACAAAATGCGGGGGGGGTTGGGGGGGGTGGTGGGGCAGGGGTGGGTGGGGGGGGCTCCCATTTTGTAGACCTGTGGCACAATCGTAGATGCTGTGCATTATTGTGACATGCTCTCAGGTGCATGTTACGATAGTTCTCATGTGGTAGCATGTGCTTCGAGTTATGGAAGTGAATCATGTTCATCCGAGAGCTCATTCAAATGATTGCAGATGAGAGGTTCCACACGAGGTTATTGCTGACATTGCGACTATGCCTATTTATTGCTCTGTATTCCATTCATGGGATTGTTAGATGCCTCAAGATACATAGTTCCATGAAATTAACCCAGAATTATGCAAAGACGCCCATTACGCCATCCGATGGAACTCAAAGATCCCAGCCAGAGTCATGGAAAAAAATATTTTTTGGTTGTTGTTCAACTCTATGCTATTCTAGGCCATTCAGGAAAATCCAAGGTTATTGCTAAACCTTTACAAGAAGTATAAGCTGATTGTAGACTTCAAATCCAATGTCCACAACATACACATTCCTGCGAAGGGCATTGTAGAAAAATTTTGGTATGACCTACCATACTTAGTCATAGAGGATGACCTAATGCATGTCACAGTAGAATGATCGCCTACCTGGTTAGAGCCACGCAACACTAGGTGTCCCTTTATTAGTGTTGAGTACTCTGACCAAGCCGTGAACAACCAAGGATACATAACAGAAAGGAAAGGATGTTGAATTATAACCTAAGCCTACTACGATGGGAGAAACAATAAATTTGGAGAAACAAGCTGCAGAAAAAGATGGTGACGTGACTAAAGGTCCTCAGATGTAGACCACTAAAGGCACTAGGCATAGTTCTTAGGCCACTACGGTTTTGCACAAGAATCAGATGGGGTCCAAGTTGGCAGGTATAGAGGACCTCACTCTGACTGAGAATGACTTCAGAGAGATCAAGAACACAATAAATTCAACCATAGAGGATATCTAGACTGACATGGAAGCACAATACAAATCCATTCTATAGGGCATACATTCAGGCATCCAGGATCTCAAAATGTAAGCCAGCATGATACAAAAGAATGTGAAACAAGTGAGCTTGCAACAAGAGATCGTGACAACCACCAGTCTTCGACAGGCAAACGTGAAACCACTCAGCATGGTGCTTCCATCCCCCTTGGATAACCACCTGATTCAGATCCCGACACCATCCATTAGAGTTGAGTTTCCTACCTTGCACACTTTCCTGCGAGCATGCAGAGAGATTAACATAAATATGGTGGTGCTACCATGCGGAAAGCTCCATGTGATTCACAACATTATCATCAAGTAATTGCAGTACTGGGAGGCCCATGCATTCCACACTGCTAACAAGTATCAACAGCAAGAGACATAGGAGGATCATCGCACAGCAAAGGATCGATGTGTGACATTAGAAGAAATGATTGAAAAACTGTTCGATGACCTACCAGAGCACATTTTCCCTACATCAGCCATGCCAACATCAAATTTAGAAAGCTTAGCTGCTGCGCTAAGGGCATCATGCACAAAGATATAGACCATCTAGGATGAGTTCAAGCAACAGATCGTTGAGCTACAAATGAAGCTCCAACCTGAGACATCGCTAGAGGTCCGAGCACAGTGTGCAATAGAGGTAAAGGTAACCACAAACAGTGTAGTAGAAACAGTGGACGAATGTCGAACTCTCTTGGATGAGGCCATGGGAGTTTGGAAATTTTTTCATAACGACTTGATTGTCTAGTAGTTGAGAAATGAGCTCCAAAACAATAGTTTATAGATATTAGGATGTCGACACCCACTTTGGTAACAACGCAGAGGCTTGCCATATTGCATGAAGGCAAGTCAATTTAGGCAAAGATCAAGGACCTGCACCACCTAGAGTAGCTATTGGAAACAAGGATGCAACCTTGGTGTGAGGAATCCCGGGAGCTCTCACAGAATATTGATAGCACCCTCAAAAGCCTCCAACAAACACAATGTAGCATCAATTTCGCAGCTGAGGGGCCAATAATAGAAAAATTGGTCGATGAAGTGAAAAATGCTTCCACGCATAGCATTGAAGTCATCATGCCACTCGCGAGCTTTGTTAAAGCATTGAAGGCAAAGGTGAAGGAAACCATACCGCAGTGACTCGGGATGAGTCACAAGATTATGTTAGGGGCTTGTCGGAGCGAGGTCCCCTCGAAGGTATTTTTGGGTTAATTTTGTTTAATTTTTGTTGTATGCACTGTGCGCAAATAGTCAAAGGGGCTTTGGGGCAGGTCAAAGTCACTTAATCATTGTCATGGGTTTAAAGGGAAAAACCATGAGTCTCAAACCATGGTTTGAGACCATTATATGTGGGTGTGTATGATAGTATAAATATTTACGGATTGAGTCGAATAAAGATATCAATCACTCGATGAGTTATGGCTATTGTTAATGTTTTGATCTAAGTTTGGGTTTATCTAGGTAGAAAGGATCCTGTCGTTTGTGTGCAAAGAGACCTAAGTCCTGAGTTGTGTGCTGACTTTGCTGGTTGTGTACGCAAAAGGATTGAATGTACTTAATTGCATATCTCTTAATAAATAAGACATTTTTGGTGAACTGAGATTCTTATGTGACCTTCTGTTTTAATTATCTGTTAATTATTGTCGATTTTTCCTATTATCACATATTTAATTTTGTTAATGGTTAATTGAATATATGAATGAATTAGTTGATGTTAAATGAGTAGATCTGAATGAAGTATAATGTGTGGAAAATATATTAAGTATTCTATGATAATCTACGGAAGGGTTATATATGTTGACTGTGCATGTGCGAATATGTCATATTATCTGCACTAAGTCTGATCAAGTCCACCACATCAAAAGCTTCCTTAGGGTGAGAAAAATTGGTTCCACCACCCCCCATACTGCTTTGGATGAGAATTTTGCGTAGATCACTACCGAAAGGGCTAGTATTTGGAGGGTTTTGTTCCTTATGTGATAAATCCAAACATGGGTCAGGACCCCATAAGCCAACACATTCTTTCTTTTCAATTTCTTATTGATTAAAGGGTTTTTTCCATCCCTATTTTTCAGTTGTTCATTTTTTCTTTACTCCCTAAATTTACCATACCATATAGAAAGGACTATTTGGTGTATCCCCTCCATATTAGAGAAAGGATGCAATCAATTTGGGTACACATAAGGTGTGGTCCTGTACCAGGTATCAATCTCCATTTCTTATTGTACTGATAAGGTATTTGTTGAAATTCACACATGTGTTGGTCGCATCTCTTCTCAAAGATAAGTTACCATCGCCCGAGCTAGTTTATTTCCATTATATTTGTAAGCATATTTCAATTATTTGATATTAAGGAAATAAACTGTTGTTTCTGCTACATATCTTTACTTATGGTTATATCTGTACCCTGTTGTGTTATTTTCTAAGTTTAGATCCGAGGTATCCGAGGAGTCATCTATTTCTATGTTTTTTTTGCATGTCCCCAACGAGGTTAGGGTATAAGGATTTGGGGATACAACTAGTTGAATATTTGCAAGACCAGCCTCGAAAACCCTGACGACCTCCCATAGAATAAAAAATGAAGGAAGAGGGAGCAAGATATCCTTTCAAAATATTTCTCGAAGAAGCCCTTGAGCAACAACGGAATGCAATGATGGAAAAATTTTCCCAGATCCTTCAGTGGATGCTAACAGGCGATGAATCTTCATCCGACAGTCACTCTGGAGATGCCACTCCCTTAAATGTACAATAACACTTTGAAATTCCCATATTTGAAGGCCAGATAGGTGCAAACATTGTAGATATATGGCTAAATATGTTGGAAGGATATTTTTCAGTTCATGATTTTTCCAATAGGGAAAATATTACTTTTACGCTCCTCAAAGCCACCCCCCCCACGTCAAGGACTAGTGGGAATCTTACTACGAATAGAGGGACGAGAGAGAGCCCTCATTATTTTCAGCCAAACGCACTTGGAATTCCTTCTTAGATGCCATCAAGGAACAGTATGACCCCATAGGGAGCTATGAGAACATGTACATACAATGGACTAAATTATGGCAACAAAGCGATCAAGATGTGCATCAATTTAAGAATATATTCCTTACCCTACAAACAAAGTTTGGTATCAAGGATTTAGAGAAAAATATGATGCTTAAGTATCACAGTTGTTTGCACAAATACATTCCTAAGGAAATGGAGTTCCTCAACATATCCTTGCTTGTTGCAACATACCGATATTCTTCCAAGATCAAGTGGAAATTTAAATAGAAGAAGTGAGACTTTATATTTGTGAATATGAAGCAAGGGAAAGGTGCCCCCAAACACCAAAAAAAGTACAAATCCAAGCCAGGGAAACACAAGACAACCCTCCAAAGCCGCAAGAAAAGAAAAAAACCATGAATGAAAAGAAGGACATGGGAAAGTTGTGTGAGTTCCATAATAGCCCCACTCACAACACTAGTGATTGTTGGACCAAAAAATAACTCGTGGTAGAGTTGGAGCCTTTTAAATCATATGTATGCTCTAACCGTGGATCAGAACCCGACAAGGGGAATGACAAAGGGAAGAATATTATTGACACAGAGCCGAGTGCCATCATTTCCACCACTAAGATCCATAAGGATGAGCTCGAATATCCAGAGGAAGGGGAGCTCCTTTCCCACTCCCAAATGTGGGTGAAGGGTTCTTCACTACAGTTAATTATTGATAGCGGAAGCCAAAAGAACCCCATTTCAGTAGAGATCGTGAAGTGGTTGGGCCTACTGGCCACAATACACTCGCGGTCGTACACCGTCGAGTGGCTTCACTAAGGACGAGTCTCTGCATCAACCAATAGTGTTACCTTCTCTACAACATTGATCGATTCATAGATGAGGTATTGTGTGATGTTTCTCCTCTTGAAGTTTATGATGTATTATTATGCCAACCATACTTATGGAAGTTGTTGGACACCTAATCCTCTATTGGTAGGTTTGGAAGCCGAATGGACAAAAAGTGTCCAAGTGACCTTCGAATGTGGAATCCAGGAGTCACACCATTGTATTATAAATTTACATATATGGTGAATAATAAGATAACTCACGATTATCTTTATCCTTGTGTATTTACTTTATTTTTTACCATGCATGTGTTTAACATGGTAAAAAAGGAAACAGCTAAGCATTCAACATAATGAGACAGGTGCTAAAAATTCCGGAGATGAGGTATTTTGAAAGGCCGCTTTGGTGAAACCTGTGAGGGGTTTTCTTTGAACAATGACGAGCAAGGCTCAAACCCTTATTAAAGGGGAGTATTTTTTTAGGCCGCAATCAAAAGGAGAGACCGACTATGAGTATTAACTAGTGAGACCGAACCTAAATGTTGGAGAGTTATAGAAAGCAGACTGTGAATGCTCATTCTTTTTATTTGAGGAGAGGGCAGAGAAAAAAGCTATAATTTAGTCATTTGGAGGAGGGCCAAAAAGCACCCATACCACTGGTTTCTCCATCGAATGTTACAACTTAAGGTAACATGATATCAGTTGATATAATATTTCTCCATTTTCACGTTTTAATCACTGTACCATTGCTCAACTTTGAGGGTTTTTTATTTGCATAAACAATTTCATTATTTAAGGTGTTGACCCCATTCCATACCGACCATGTGGCGCAAAGTTGACTCTCCTGGGCCAAAATCAAGTAGAAATATAATCCAACCTTGGAAAATAGTCTCTGCATAGTACCTCGGCATGCTGAAGCCACTACCATTATTGGCATCTGACTATGTCAATGTCTTTGCAAATGAGACTAGATTCTCATTTGCAGCAGCATTATCATTATCGTCACTATTTTCCTCCATAGCAGCCTCCTTGGGCTTAAGAGGCACAAATCGGATCCAAGCATAGCCCTCGTCAGTCTCTATGTCTGCCATAAATTTGACATTGAGCACTCTGTAGAGTATCGCAGACTTGATGACCAGATGAATTATTTGTGCTACGATAGTAAAATGAAAGGAGCTTTGGAAAATATATGAGAAAAGATATCCAACAAGGTATGTTGACCTATTTTGCAGATCGTGACTGAAGATCAAAATCGTGTGTGCATTGAGTTTTTGAGTACGATGTTATGGTGTGGTAAAATATTTAAGGAGAATGGCCATATATATTATTTTAAACGATGAAAAGTGATTGAAAGGGTCGTAGCATAAAGTTCATACATATGAAATGTTATATCTTGAAGAGTTTATACGTTGGAGAATTTGAAACATGTATGGTTAATATGTAATGTCATAAGAAGTGTTGAGAGATAGGTTGGTATCATAACAAGTTGTCACTGCTGATATATTGGTGTTGGTTGAAATCTTGACATGAAACCAAACACAAACGAATTCAAGAAGAAAATTGCAACCTATTGTATAATCTAATACACTGACAGTATGAGTGAGTATTGCTTCTTACTTCATAGTTGCAATCAATGTTTGAAGTGTAACTTTGAGTTGTTCATAATTATGGCTCTAATTGGTGACGTATTAGAGTTATTAAATATTCTCACTCATTTTGTTGTTGATGAGATGGTGAAAATCAACAAGAACACACTCATGGATATTAAAAATTGTCTACAAAATGCACATGAAAAGATTGATTTTTTGCAGCTTGAATCTCAGCTTCAGCAAGCAGAATTACAGCAGTGGACTCATCATTCCGAACCTGTTTATGTTAAGAACATTTAAAGCAACTCCCACAAGTAGCAAGTCAATAATGATGCAGTTGATTCAGATCTAGTGATCAATAAGGAAGCATATTTGTATGCAGATGCAGAAGCTCACTCTTCACCTCCAAACACATCATCAGACCTTGGGAACAAATTGTCCACAACAAGCATATAACTAGTCTTGGATATGACAAGAATTTTTCCTTTCATATTCCGGACTACTCCAAGCCCATTAAATTTCAGAGTGCTAGATTTCTTTATGATAGTTCACCTTCAGCTGTTCTAGATCCTACTCCTATTCCATAGCAGCAATAGCAAATTATAAAATTCCAACACTATGATCGAGTTGGACATATGAAAGATCATTGTTTTGATATTCACCCATGCAAGCACTATGGTTGGCACACTCATTCTTCACATAGATGCCTCAGAAACAAGCCTCCTACAAGAACAAAGATTCATCTTGGATGGATCGCTTCTTAGAAATGGGCATCAACAACCAAGAAGATGTTTAAGACATATGTCAAAAATTGTTCTAGAGTATTGAAAAATCATGCAGATGATTTTTCTCCATCATCTCACCTTGTACCTGATAGGGGGGAAAATGGTGGTAATATACATGCTTTGAAGCTGCATCAAGCCTCTCATTCCAGATTCAGAGTTGTAGCCAAAGACATAGCAGTTCAAGCAAGCCGGAGCCACAACCTATCATTTTAGATTCAGAGTTATAGCTAGAGACACGAATGCCCATGAGCATTCATTTGTTTGGTGGATAGCCTTAAGCCATCCATGCAAGGATGATATTCTTCCTCTTCAACGAATTCAAGACACCTACTCTAGTAGAAGACTTCAGCTTCTTGCTAGCTTTGGTAGAGTTCCAAGAAATGAATTAAGTATTCCAGTGTTGGTGGTCATCCTTAAACCATCACAGGGTGTAGACCTCCCTTCTTCTTGGTTGAAGGCCTCCCTCTTCAAATATAAGGGACACTTCCTCTAGCAGAAGACCTCAACTTCTTTCCAGATTTGGAGGAGTTCCCGGAACTGCACTAAGCGTTCCAGTGTTGGTGGTCATCCTTAAACCACCTTTTTATGCCAAAATTTCAGAGAGTTGATTCAGCCTAAGTGTTTCCATGCATACTTTGAAATATTGTATTACAACTCTCTTCATGGACTCACATATACCCCTTTGTATAAAGGGTGGTAATGTTAGACACCTAATGCTCTATGGGTATGCGTGGAAGCCGAATGGAAAAAAGGAGTCCAAGTGACCTTGGAATGTGGACTATAAGAGTCACATCATTGTATTATAAATGTACATCTATGGTGAATAATAAGATAAATCACGCTTATATTTCTCCTTTTGTATTTACTTTCTTGTTTACCATGTGTGTGTTTAACAAAAGCAACATCTTGTGTATGAGTCTAGCCCTCACACTGTTATTATTACTTTTGGCAAGAAGCTATATAGGATATTAGAGGTAGCACCGCCTACTACCATCTCTTTGATCACAATGAAAAAATGTAGTAAGCTAATTTCCTAGACATGGAAATTTGTTTTCCTTATGAGTCATCCTCAGGGTAAGAATAATATTGTGGCCATGGCCTTAAGACAGGGCTCCTCCAGATAGAAGCAATAGATGGACAAGGTTGTGGAAGAGTACAGGGACACCTTCACCTCACCCACTGGGATACATCTACACTATTAGGTCAAGCACTCCATTGATCTTGCCCCAGGTGCACCGCTTCCCAATGGAATGATATATCGATGCTCTGCTCTGGAGAACAATGAAATCAAGAGGAAGATTCAAGATTTGTTGTAAAAAGGGCACATCAAGTCAATTTCATCATCTTTTGGGAGCTCAATCGTGTTGGTACAAAAGAAGGATGTGACCTGGACACTCTGTATTGACCATTGGGTGCTAAAAAATATCAGTTTCCGGAATAGGTGTCCAATCTCATGGATTAATAACCTTTTGGAACATCTCATGGGGGACAAATATTTCAGCAAGATCTAAAGTTTGGGTATCACCGGGTACCAATAAAACCCCTCCGATGTGTAGAATACTTCCTTTAAATCGAAGGAGGATCTACCTGAATGGATGGTCATGCCTTTTGGGTTGAAGAATGCTCCCGTAACCTTCATGAGGTTGATGGAACACATCTTGTGACATTTCACCAACTCATCTATGGTGGTGTATTTGGATGACATCCTGATCTTCAACAAGATTTGGGAAGAGAACCTCTGCAATATTTGAGAAGCCCTCGAAAATCTATGACAACATAAGTTGTTTGCCAATTTGTAGAAATGTACTTTTGGTATGACCCAGATTCAACATTTCGGGTACATAATTGATGAGTGGGTTGTGCATGTGGACCTAGCCAAGATACAAGTCCTTTGGGATTGGTCATCCCCAACCAGTCTAACAAATCCCTGAAGCTTTATGGGTCTTTCCAATTTCTACCGAAGGTTGTGCTAGGGTTATCCCATATGAATTTTCCTTTGAGTCAAGTAACAAAGGGTGGAGCGGAAGAAAATTTATTTTGGTATGAATCCCAACATAAGGCATTTTTTGATTTGAAGCATGGACTCTGCTCTGCAACAATGCTCACATTACCATACCTCCACCAACCATTTTATGTTTAGACAGATGCTTTCAACTATGCCATTGGTGAAAATATTACCCATCAGGGGCACCCAACATCATATCACAATGACACACTTTCAGACAGAGTCTTTGTTGGCATTTCTGGTACCCTAGTATATTGAATTGATTGTCCTTGATGGAAACTCCCTGACAAAGGATGCAGACTGTATAAAGAAATCAAAAAACCATCAGCAGTTCTATACAAGCAGAATATACGACTGAATGTGAATTGAACGAAGCTTTGTATTTAATGGGAAATTTGATTTAAATAAGGGTCTAAATTCTCTGTGAATTATATGTATACTCTTGATAGAATTCAGTAGGAAGGATAGTTGAGTCCCTGTGGAAAATTATGAATCATTGTGAAAGCATGGTCTGTAAACATCATAAGCTCTGTGGAAGGAGTAGATTCATGAACCTGTATAAGGAAATTTTGAGGAGTATTGATTGGACAAATCGTTATCGATTACACGAATTATTGTTCATTGATACTAGTATCTCTCTCCGAGTAATGCATTGCCGAACATTTGATTGCTAAGGTCATGATACAGTGAGAAATGGGAATGTATAACTTGATGAAGCAGCGCATTATAGTATGCGGAGGAGTATTACTATGAAACTCCCTACCCCATGATTGGACCGAACTCTATTGAAATAAACCCGAGTTGTGAACCTGAGCTAAGGGACCAAAAGGAATAGCGTAACCTGACTTAACCATGGGTTGGTCACTGTTCCAAAACTACGAGAGGGTTTACGAAGCCGGATTTCCCATATTGCACCGCCTTTCGGAGATAATTGGTTTCTTCGAGTTGGGGAGCGATTCCATAGAATGGGCGACATGCGTCCCTGTACGACTCCACAAAACCACTTTTCACTGCACGCCATCGCAAATTATTTTTCGACCCAGGATGCCCAACGATATTTTTGAGCACCGTCGATATGGAGGGAAGCCATCAGATGGTGGTCGTATGAGGAAGATGCGCGAAGGTTAAAAAAATTACGATGGCCATCGCACGTTATTGTTCGCGCGTCTTCGCCGAGCGATATCCATCCGATCAAATGAGGCGGCGCGATACGATAACAATTTTCGATTGGAGACGACCGTTAATGTTGGAGCCCATACCCACGGACACAACTAGTGCACTGGATATCAAGATGAATGGTAGAGATTGAGTGCGGGGGCACAACTAGCGCACCGGATATCGAGACAAGTGCCTCCGCAGTTGACCGAGTTGACTGCGGGGACAACAAGTGCGGGGGCACCAGCCAAAACTTTTCATCCATACCTTGATAGCCCCCATAGTGATGCAAGATGTTGATTTTTTCATAGCTATCGTCCACGTCGAATGGAGATGACCGATTGGGGCCCATACGCATGTATTGAGGTTTGCGGGTTTAACCAAGGTTGTTTAAATTAAATATAAATTATGATGAAAAGCGATTGGGCCATCATTTTGTATGTTATTCCAAAGTTGGTGGAACGAATACACCTAGGGGTTGACATATGAAGGTCATTACTAAAGGAAGTTGATTATGAGAATTTGTTTGGGGTTTGGGTAGACCCCGTTGGATTATCTAATTGATCCCGTCAAGGAATACCATCAGCGGTTTGGTGGTTTTGACTCATGGTTTTAATAAAGGAAAAAACTATATAAGGAGAGGAGGATTATAGTACAAGGTGTGCATGTGGAAGGGTTGTTAATAAATAAATCTCTTTAAGAGATATCTGGATATATGATGCACCTATGGATATGATCTAGAAATGATGAATCTCTATGATGATCGGAAAAAAGAAATGATGAAGACCTGATGGAAATCTTGATGAAGAAATTGAAGAAATCTGGTGGATCTGAGGGTTGAAGCCTTCTGTATGAAAGTGGAAGTATCCTGCCAGTAGAAGCTGGTGTTAAAATCAGGGGGTTGGAGCTCCCTTCCAGTAGTGGCTGGAGAATGAGAGAAGGTTGTAGCCTTTCTGCAGGTGGGTGCCTGCGTGCTGGTATGAGTCTGCGCCAGTACAAAATTGTAAGAAGTTTTCTTTATAATAAATATTGAAGACAGAGATGACAGTAGCGGTGGTTTTCTCCCGAATTGGGTTTCCACCTTAAATGTTGGTGTTCATGTGTGTTGCTTATGTGTGATGGTTTATTCTGTTATTACTGCACATGCTTACTGCTTACTAAACATCTGATGAATGAATGTTGCAATGATCTAAGTAAAGAATTAAACGTATAATAAGATCTCTGGACATATGCAAGTTTTCTTAAAGATATCCACATTTATATGCGAGTTGGGTTCAGTAAAGTAACGTATGGGTTTAAGAGAAACAAAAAGTGAAAAGTTTTCAGTCAGCTCTAAATACTGATTCACCCCCCCTCTCAGTATTTTTCCCAACAATTGGTATCAGAGCAGGTCCTTCTGAAAAAGCTTAGTCGTTAGAAGGAAGATCAATCAAGATGAGAAATCAAGATGGAACAACATCTATCAGGCCTCCACTCTTCAATGAAAACAATTTAATCTTCTGGAAAATAAGGATGAGATCCTATCTTCAGTCTCTGGGAGCATATGTATGGGCTATTGTTGAAGGAGGATATCAATATCCAGTCACAGTACCAACAAATCCAACAGAAAGAAAGAATTACGAAACAAATGCAAAAGCGGTCAATGCTCTATTGGGAAGTCTAACTGAATCATAATTTGTCAAATTCACGCAGCTGAATATAGAAAAGGCCATATGGGACAAAATCATTCTAAGTTATGAAGGTGATGCAAAGGTAAAAAGTGCTAAACTCCAAACTCTCAGAATTCAATATGAGAATCTAAAAATGCATAATGAGGAGAGCATTGCCAATTTATTTTTACGTCTTGATGATATTGTAAATTGTATGAGAAATATGGGAGAAACAATAACTGAAACTACTTTGGTTGAGAAAGTTTTAAGATCACTAACGACAAAATTTGAGTCAAAAGTTGCTGCTCTTGAAGAAAAACAGGATCTTCAAAATCTTACTATGGTGCAACTTCATGGCATACTAACTGCATATGAAATGAGAAGAGGAGGACCATATGAAGTCAAAGAAGCCGTCTTTAGAGCTTCTACAAAAGGGAAAGAAGTACAAGAGACAGAAGGATCAGGGTATATCTCAGAAGAAGATGAGGTAAATTTTGTAAAGAAAATCCAACTTGGTACAGGACGGTTCAGAGGTAAGCTTCCTTTCAAATGTTTTGCTTGTGGAAGAGTTGGTCATTATGCTGCTAAGTGTCCTCACAAAGAAACACATGAAAAATGAAAGGAAGCAACAAGAAGGAATAAGAATCGGTTTAGCACTAGAAAAAGTTACTATATGCATGAAGACAGTGATGGGTTATCTGATAGTGAGGAAGAATGTGAACAAGATCTTAGACTTCTCATGGCATTTGAAAAGGAATCTAGAGAAGAAAAAGATACTTTTATGGATTCTTTAGAGGACAATGATTTTCTTGATGATTTCAATCAACTCAAAATATGCTTAGAAGAAAGTAAAAGATGCTTAGAAGAAAGTAAAATATCCATAGAAACTCTAAAAAATCAGCTTGAAGAAAAGGAGAAACACAATGAAAAATTAGAATGTGAAATAGTAAGTCTAAGAAAAGAAATTGAGAAAGTGAAGACTTTGAATCTTAGATTTGCTAAAGGATCTGAAACCTTAGATGAGATTATCAAGGTACAACATTCTCCTTTTATAAAGACAGGTCTTGGATATATTGGAGAATCTTCTCAGACTTCAGCACCAAACTATCTAAAAGCAGCTACAGCCAGTATACAACATTCTGCCACTCAGCAAGGGAATAAAGAATCTTCACAGGTAAAACATGACCAGCTCAATTCAAATAACACTAACAAAAATACCTTTCAAATAAAGACCAACCAACAGGTAAATTCAAGTAGAAGATTTCATGATCGCAGAAAATACTTCTTCAATGGACAATGTTTCTCATGTCACAATTTTGGTCATAAATTTGTTCAATGTGTTGCATACAAAACCATTATGACAAGAGAAGCAAGAAAGAAAAATAAGGGATATTGGAACAAAGAATAATACCTATAACAACTTTTATCCTCTTAAAAATGAAGTTGAATGTGCTTATTGCAATAACTTTGGCCATGAAGAATCTGAATGCAGGAGCAAAATCCAGCCAAAAGAGCAATTTCCTTCAAGCTCCAAAGTGTGGAAAAAGAAGGAATTACAGGTTGAAAATTGTGGCATAGCTTTATTTGTAGAAGGTGAATAAAATCAATGGTACATTGATAGTGGATGCTCTAAACAGATGACAGGTGACAAAAACAAACTTCTTGCATATAGTGCTCTAGAAAAAGAGAAGAATGTTACATTTGGAAATGATACTCCTACTGTTATTAAGGGAAAAGGGTATGTTTTTCTAAAAGAAAAGGTGAAAGCTAATAATTTCATGTATGTAGATGGATTAAAGCATAACCTGTTAAGTGTAAGTCAAATGTGTGATCAAGTAACTAAAGTTGTCTTTAGTTCAAAATAATGTGTGGTACGTGATCTTGATACAGGTAAAACAATTATAAAAGGAAATAGAACTCCAAGCAATCTGTATGTATTGAAGAACTACAAAGAACAATGTTACTTGAGTAAATCTTCAGAAAACTGGCTATGGCATAGAAGGTTGGGGCATCTAAGCTTCTCTCAAATCAACAAATCAAGCAGACTTAAAGTTGTTCGTGATCTTCCCAATATTACTCTACCTGAAAGTATCATATCCAAATCTTGCCAATTTGGTAAGCAGACTAGAGTGCAATTTAATGCCAAGGAAGGATCATCAAGTAAGCCTCTTGAACTCATTCATACTAACATATGTGGACCTGTGAAGAAAAAGTCACCACGTGGTGAACAATACTATATCTTATTTATTGATGATTTCTCTAGAATGTGTTGGATTGGGTTGCTTAAACACAAAGATGAAGCATTTGAGAAATTTCATATCTTCAAAGCACTAGTTGAAAATGAATTAGATATAAAAATCAAGTGTCTTAGATCTGATCGAGGAGGAGAATATACATCAGATGAATTCCTTGAATTTTGTGAACAACATGGTATAAAAACACAGTTTTCAGTAGCAGGTACTCCACAACAAAATGGAGTAGTAGAAAGAATGAATAGAACAGTTCAACAAATGGCTAGAGCTATGCTTGATGATTCCGAAACACCTGACACATTTTGGGGAGAAGCAGCACATACAACGGTAAATATTCTTAACAAGGCACATGTTCATGTAAATAGTGATAAAACTCCATATGAACTATGGTATGGTAATCCTCCCACTATGAAGCATTTTAGAGTTTTTGGAAGCAAATGCTTTATCAAAAATAATGATGAAAAACTTGGCAAGTTTGAACCCAGAGCAGATGAAGGAATACTTCTTGGTTACTCCTCTAGAAGTAGAGCATATAAATGTTACAATAAAATACTTCGGGAGATTGTTGAATGTATTGATGTTGTTCTTGATGAGTCTCCTGCAGCACCAAAAGAAGAAAAACAAAAAAGAAGACGATGATGACATATATCCTTCTACATCAAATGGGAATGATGTAGACAGTGAACCTAATGAAGAACCTGAAGATGATTTATCTGAAAAGGCTCCATCCAGAAATGTTCAAAATAATCATCCAGAATCTCAAATTTTGGGAGAAAAGGGATCAGGTGTACAAACAAGAAGGACTCTTGTAGGATATTCTAGCTATCTAGCATTTCTATCCACTTTTGAACCACACAATGTCAATAAAGCTAGCAAAGATGAATGTTAGATTCAAGCCATGAATGAAGAGCTTGATCAAATTGAAAAGAATCACACTTGGGAATTAGTACCAAGACCTCATGACAAAAATGTCATTGGAACTAAATGGATATTCAAAAACAAGTTAAATGAGAATGAGGATGTTATAAGAAATAAAGCTAGACTTGTTTGCAAGGGGTATGCTCAACAAGAAGGTATATACTTTGAAGAAACTTTTGCTCCTGTAGCTAGACTTGAAGCCATAAGAATGTTTCTTGCTTTTTCAAGCTTCCAACAAATCAAAGTTTATCAAATGGATGTTAAAATCTGCTTTTCTCAATGGAGATCTTGAAGAAGAAGTTTATATAGAACAACCAGAAGGATTCATTTTGGGAAATGATGAAAATCTTGTTTGTAGACTTAAAAAGGCTCTATATGGTCTCAAACAAGCTCCAAGGGCATGGTATTATCGTCTTGACAAATATCTTCATCAACAAGGATTTTCAAAGGGGTCTGCTGATAGCAACTTATACACAAAAGCTGAAAATGATAAACTATTGATTGTGGTTGTATATGTTGATGATATCATTTTTGGAAGTAATGAAGAATCTATGAGTCAGAAATTTGCTTCTGTTATGCAGCAAAAATTTGAAATGTCTTTACTTGGGGAACTAACATTCTTTCTTGGCTTGCAAGTGCAACAAGCAACAGATGGCATATTCTTATCACAAGCAAAATATCTTAAGCAAATTATGAAGAAGTATGGCATGGAAGAGTGCAAACCTGTAAGTACACCAATGATAACCGGATGTAATCTCATTTCTCATGATGATTCTCCCACGGTGAATCAACCAGAATACAGATCTATGATAGGAAGTCTACTTTATCTCACTGGGACTAGACCAGACATTATGCATGCAGTTGGGATTGTTGGACGATTCCAAGCTAATCCAAAAGAGTCTCACCTTCAGGCTATCAAAATAATATTCAAATATCTACAAGGTACTCAAGACTTTGGACTATGGTATCCAAAGAATGCTGATCTCACTCTTCATGCTTACACTGATGCAGATTGGGCTGGAAATGTTAATGATCGGAAAAGAACTAGTGGTGGTGCATTCTACATGGGGCCCTGGTTAGTATCTTGGTTCAGCAAGAAGCAAAGCTCTATTGCCTTATCTACAGCAGAAGCAGAATATGTGGCTGCCGCATCATGTTGCACTCAACTTCTTTGGATGATGCAAACCTTACAAGACTTTCAAATCAAATGTTCACCTCCTATATCCATTATGTGTGATAACACAAGTGCCATCAGTATCTCAAAGAATCATGTTATGCATTCCAAGACCAAGCACATTCCCATCAAGTATCACTTCTTACGTGAACAAGTTCTTGAACAAAAGGTGAAGTTGGAATATGTGCCCTCCAAAGAACAAGTTGCTGATATATTTACCAAACCTTTACCCAGGGAAGCGTTCGAATATCTCAGACAGAAGCTGGGAGTAGTCTCTGCCATGCAGAAGATCAGATCTACTTAAATACAAAAGATTAAATTGGATACGCGGATTTCCTGAAGGACAGAAAACCACGTTTGGGTAGTTGCTGACAATTTTTTTTTTGGGTCAGCATTCTTCAGCACAGCTGCGGTGCTGTTGGGTATCTCTGGATGCACAAGTTAAGGGGGAGCATTGGTCTAGTGGAAAGGATGCATTGTTGGCATTCTAATTATGTTTGAAGATGCAGCATGATCTCAGGGGGAGCATGGTATTGTCGGTACAAAGGATCTTGATCTATCCTTTGCCCAAGATGTCAAAGGGGGAGAATATTTCTGAATGTATTTCTGGTCATGGTTGCCATCAAGTCCAAAGGGGGAGATTGTTGGCATTTCTGGTATCCTAGTATATTGAATTGATTGTCCTTGATGGCAACTCTCTGACAAAGGATGCAGACTGTATAAAGAACTCAGAAAACCATCAGCAATTCTATAAAAGCAGAATATACGATTGAATGTGAATTGAACGAAGCTCTGTATTTAATGGGAAATTCGATGTAAATAAGGGTCTAAATTATCTGTGAATTATATGTATACTCTTGATAGAATTCAGTAGGAAGGATAGTTGAGTCCCTGTGGACAATTATGAATCATTGTGAAAGCATGGTCTGTAAACATCATAAGCTCTGTGGAAGGAGTAGATTCGTGAACCTGTATAAGGTAATTTTGAGGAGTATTGATTGGACAAATCGTTATCGATTACACGAATTATTGTTCATTGATACTAGTATCTCTCTCCGAGTAATGCATTGTCGAACATTTGATTGCTAAGGTCATGATACAGTGAGTAATGGGAATTTATAACCTGATGAAGCAGCGCGTTATAGTATGTGAAGGAGTATTACTATGAAACTCCCTACCGCATGATTGGACCGAACTCTATTGAAATAAACATGAGTTTTGAACCTAAGTTAAGGGACCAAAAGGAATAGCGTAACCCGACTTAACCATGGGTTGGTCACTGTTCCAAAACCACGAGCGGGTTTACAAAGCCAGATTGCCCATATCGCACCACCTTTCAGAGATAAGTGGTTTCTTCGAGTTGGGGAGCGATTCCATAGAACGGGCGACACGCGTCCCTGTACGACTCCACAAAACCGCTTGTCACTGTGCGCCATCACGCGTTATTGTTCGACCCAGGATGCCCAGCGATATTGTTGAGCACCGTCGATCTGGAGGGAAGCCATCGGATGGTGGTTGTATGAGGAAGATGCGTGAAGGTTAACCAAAGTACAGCGGCCATCACACGTTATTTTTCGCGCGTCTTCGCCGAGCGATATCCGTCCGATCAAATGAGGCGGTGCGACGTGATAAAAACCGTCGATTGGAGATGACCGTTAACGTTGGGGCCCATACCTGCGGACACAACTAGCACACCAGATATCGAGATGAATGGCAGAGATTGAGTGCGGGGGCACAACTAGCACACTGGATATCGAGACAAGTGCCTCCGCAGTTGACCGAGTTGACTGCGGGGACAACAAGTGCGGGGGCACCAACCAAAAAATTTCATCCGTACCTTGAGAGCCCCCGCAGTGACGCAAGACGCTGAGTTGGTCACAGCTGTTGTCCACGTCGAATGGAGACGACTGATTGGGGCCCATACGCATGTATTGAGGTTTGCGGGTTTAACCAAGGTTGTTTAAATTAAATATAAATTATGATGAAAAGCGATTGGGCCATCATTTTGTATGTTATTCCAAATTTGGTGGAACGAATAAACCTAGGGGTCGACATATGAAGGTCATTACTAAAGGAAGTTGTTTATGAGAAGTTTTTTGGGGTTTGGGTAGACCCCGCTGGATTATCTAATTGATCCCGTCCAGGAATACCATCAGCGGTTTGGTGGTTTTGACTCATGGTTTTAATAAAGGAAAAAACTATATAAGGAGAGGAGGATTATAGTACAAGGTGTGCATGTGGAAGGGTTGTTAATAAATAAATCTCTTTAAGAGATATCTGGATATATGATGCACCTATGGATATGATCTATAAATGATGAATCTCTATGATGATCGGCAAAAAGAAATGATGAAGACCTGATGGAAATCTTGATGAAGAAATTAAAGAAATCTGGTGGATCTGAGGGTTGAAGCCTTCTGTATGAAAGTGGAAGTATCCTGACAGTAGAAGCTGGTGTTAAAATCAGGGGGTTGGAGCTCCCTTCCAGTAGTGGCTGGAGAACGAGAGAAGGTTGTAGCTTTTTTGCAGGTGGGTGCTTGCGTGCTGGTATGAGTCTGTGCCAGTACAAAATTGTAAGAAGTTTTCTTTATAATAAATATTGAAGACAGAGACGACAAGAGCGGTGGTTTTCTCTCGAATTGGGTTTCCACCTTAAATACTGGTGTTCATGTGTGTTGCTTATGTGTGATGGTTTATTCTATTATTACTGCACATGCTTACTTCTTACTAAACATCTGATGAATTAATGTTGCAATGATCTAAGTAAAGAATTAAACGTATAATAAGATCTCTGGACATATGCAAGTTTTCTTAAAGATATCCACATTTATATGCGAGTTGGGTTCAGTAAAGTAACGTATGGGTTTAAGAGAAATAAAAAGTGAAAAGTTTTCAGTCAACTCTAAATACTGATTCACCCCCCCCTCTCAGTATTTTTCCCAACACACCAAGTATTACATAATATAAAATAATTCTTTAATCTTGTCTTGTCTGTTGGATACTTGGAGTTATTTCTAAATCAGTTACTATTTATTTTTGTTGTTTAACTACTTATACTGCATAGATCTAGGTTTTTACAGGATTTGTTCTAACTATCTATTGCAGATCTAAAGATTTATACAACCATTTCTGTTGTTAGGGCTATTCGTCATGCATAGATAAAGTGGGATATTTTCATACACTTGCAATAAGATTTTACACTAACAAATGGTGACTCCGCTGGTGTTTTAATAGCACATTGGCATCAACAAATGGCGACTCCACTGGTGTTTTAATTACACATTGGCATTAACAAATTGCAAATCCACTGTTGTGATTCAGATTCCTGGGTGATCAGCAACTTCAGCAATAAGGGTTTTTCTTCAGATTTTTTCAGTATCTTGATGTTTCTTTACTTATTTTCCCTAATTCAGTCAAATTTTAAATTCTAGAAGTTTTCTGGTGTTTTCCGTAGGTAATAGGTATCAGTTGCGCCAGAGACGGAAAATTTTCTGCAACCTGCCACCCAATAACCAAGGAGCAGGAATTACAATTTTCAGCTCAAATAATGCAATTTCCCCCTGAAATCACACTTATTTTGTTGAAAAGTGTGATCTTACCTGTTCAAAGGTCAGTAACTGCGATCTAGAATCTTTTTCTGAGTTTTTTCTTAAACTTTCAGGGTTTGTTGAGAGCACTGTTTTGGTTTGGATGACCTCTATTTCAACCCGTCTTAGGCCTAGATATGCTTATTTTGTCTCCCTGAAGTAGAACCAAGCCCCCTAGGGTTTTAGTACACTTCCACCTTTTTAGGAGGAGTTAAGATGAGTAGGTAGTAAAAGATTTACAATGCTTCCAGTCATTGTTTCAGGGTCTGATCTATCCTTTTTGCAAATCCTTTTTGATAGGTTATTGTTCCATCCAAAACCTTCTCCTAAGTTTTGTTTGGTATTTTCCTTAGGGTCTCTTTGTTTGCCCTAGGTTTTTAACCTTTTACCTTATCTTTTGCAGCAGTTTTCCCCTCTAGTTTTTTTTTTTGTTTTCTGTGCCATTTCTAGTAGTATCGAGTCATTAGTTGCCATTCTCGTAGATGTTAGATATCTTGGTCATTTTAGTGTGTTTTGAGTCAATTTAGCCCTCATTTCGTTTGGTTGTTTTAGAGCCTCGTTTGGGTTGGGATTTATGCATGATTAGCTATTTATTTTACTATCATTTCAGTTTCATTTACAATTTTTCAACACCTTTTCTTTTCCTTTAAATAATCATCTGAGCTTAATTAAAATAAACACATGACTTGTACACATTCACACCTAAAGCGAAGAGTGATTGGTTTACATCACCAAGCCAAGACATAAAAATCATAATTAATTAATCTTCCTCATAGATCCTTTGTTTATCAATCTTCAACATTTTCGTGTCATTTGTGACTTTCCATCATTGCGCACCCAAGGCGTTTATCGCGGAGACTCTAAGGTATTCACCCTTAGTTTCCATTAGGACATCTTACTCCACACTGTAGGGTCTGATTTAGTCTTCCCTTGAGTTCCCATACAGACTCTAATTCTAGTTCAATGGGTTCTTCCTCTGATTCTGACCCTGGTACTCCTCACCCTCATACCGTCACCATGTCAGGCGCCCATGTAGGTGTAGGTCCTCAAGATGGTGGTGGATCTGGCCCTAATGCTAGAGCCACTACTAGTGGAACCACTACTGGAACCATCCTGAATACTCCCTTGGTACCTTTTATGGCATGTTTAAGCCTTCCTGAATTTAGCTAGTTAATCAATGATCCCATACTCCACGATGCAGTTTGGCTAGCTATGCCAACTAAGCTTCCTTATATCATTCCTAAGTTTGAAGGAAACATTGGAGAGGACCCAACTAATCATCTCCTCTCCTTTCATATGTGGTGTTCGTCTAATTCCATCACCAATGATTCTATTCGCCTTTGGTTGTTCCAATGCACACTCACTTAAGAAGCTGTGAAGTGGTATGTTGATCAAATTGCCACATCTCATACCACTTTTGAAACTATCGCTAAAGAATTTATGTCATATTTCCAGTTACCCCTCCATTATGATACCGATATAGAGTTTTTTATCACATTCCGTCAATATTCTACCACCCAGATTTCTGACCATGTTCAAGAATGGCGTAGAAGGAGTTTGGGTAGAGCTCCTACATTCGATGACCGTGTCTATATGGATTGGTTTCTTAGAATGATATTATCCCCCATCAAAACAGATGTCACATCTCATTTTCCTCAGTTTGAGGAAGAAGCTCTCTAGGTTGCATTAAAATATGACTTGATCTACGCCTATTCTGGTTATCTTTATACCGTTTTACCAGATCTTCTTAGACCTGGTGGTGCTAATGTACCAGGGGAATCTCATGTCATTGATAGTATCATTGGATCTCTTTCACATCCATATGCTCCTACTCACATGAGCTATGGTTACCCTAAGGGGGGACCAGTTCCTCCAACACCTATCCCCCTCCAGGAAATTTGTATCTAGGTCGAAGCACGCCTTATGCATTTTCTTAACTGCATCAATCGATGACAAGGCCAACTGTTTCTCAACTTTTTTACCCAAATATTTCCACATATAATTTATATCCTTATGCACAACCCAACTCTCTATCCCCTCCAACATCAATGCCCCTGCCTCCCATGCCTTCTCAACCTCTTCCAAAACAATCACCGCCTCCTCAAGGTTAGGTGTATGCTCAATAGAGTGCAACTAATACCCAAATTCTGAGAAAAATAATAAGGGGAAGGGAAACCAAAACCAAAAAACACAGGGTAAACAAGGTTACCAAGGTAATCAACTGAACGCACCCCAAGGGAACTAGCCTAACACCGCAAACCAACAACAGGGTGATCAACCAAAGAAAAACGAGACCCTTTGTATGAAAAACCTTTGTTCATGTTGTGGTGTACATGGCCATTATACTCATGATTTTTCCATTTTACCCCAGATGTGCCAGTTGTAGGAAGCCCAAGCAGCGTCCAGAGGACAACAACCCACCACATTGCTTCCTCCGAAAACTACGCCAAATCAACTGGTTGTGTTCACTAATCCTTTCCCTCAACAAAGATATGTTGCTTCCTAACCACCTTAAGATTAGGATGATCCTCAACATCAGAAATATGGTACCCCTGGTTACCAGATTCTCATGACGAATTCTGACGAGGTTAATACTGCTGATTTCAGCCTTCACAACTGGTCACACCAGTATGATAAGAAACCCGCTACATCTGCAACCGATTCCCAAAAAAAAGTACACACAGAGTCCATTTTGACACCAAATTCTCCCTTACAGATCCCTCAGCCTAAGTCAGAGGTCATTCCCAATATCCCCAAAGGGAAATTACGCTGAAATGCTACTTCTGCATATGTCGCCCACACCTACAACATAGTATATGACTTGGTGCAGTCTCCTACCACCATGTCAATGCTAGAAGTATTCAAGACATGCCCATCACAAGGAAAAGCTCTACTATATAATCTGGGTGTTGTGGATCCTTCAGATGATCGTTTGATCATCTTTGATGTTGACAAGTCATAACATCCCCTTTTACCTTCATCTGTTGCCTTAAAAATACCAGTGAAGATCCGTAATGCCCATATTCAGAGATTTATCATTGACAAGGGCGCATCCACCTATGTGATTTTCGCCTATGCTTGAAAGCAACTCAGGTCCCTTATCTATCCCCATCCACCATCACCTTGCGTGCTTGGGATGATCACCCTTCCCAACCCCTTGGCATTTTTCGCAATTGTCCTATTACACTTGCAAGAAAGACTGTTTTTATTGACATAGAATTCATTGATGCCTCGAAATATTATAATATCCTCCCAGGTCATAACTATGCCTATGTGATGGCAGCTATCGCATCTTTGGTTCACCATAAGATGTGCTTCCCCAACAATGGAAATATTGTCACCATCGATCAATTGACATACTATGAATCGAAGTCTCAGACCTCCCCTAAGTCCATCATATGTTTGGTGCCCGATAAGCAATCGGTCACTCCTATCACCAGTGCCTCACCTAGAGTCTATAACGATTCCTCATTACTTGGTGCATTCCTTGGTCCCCCTCCTCCCATTTCTTATCCTATCTCATCGAGTGTTTGCATGTTGCAAGTGTCTCGGGCTAGGCAAAAGTGGCCCAATATGACTAACCAACAACCAACACCTTCACAACCTACTATTGTTCACTCTACAAAACCATCAGGACCATCTCCTCAAGGACCTTCCCCTTCTTCTGGTGTCTCTCCCAATAGTTTTCAACCAGGAACATTTCCCCCAAGCCTTAACCATTTGGGACTTGTTTTTCTAGGCCATTACCCTTCAGGTCAGATACTATTTTTAGCTCCCCCATCTGGAGTCTTTTCTGTTTTTGTTATGGCTACATTGAGTTTACCCAATTTGACCTTGGGGATCCCAGTTCGGTACATTGATCCCCTAACAAAAATTCTTCCTGGTCAAATCAAACCATATACCTCTTTGACCCTATGCAACAAGCCACCATGAACCATCCCTTTGCTTCAGTTCCATAGCAACCTCAGTAGGAACCCACTCCTATTGAGAAAGCATTTGGTGAGGGGGGAAAAGCTGAAAAGAAGGAACCTAAGGTCAAGGCTCCCCAAACAACTCCATCTCCACCTAAGCCTCAAAATACTACACCTTTGTGTGCTTAGTGTGATGTTGTTGGGGATGCCACCAATAACTATTTTTAGCTTCTTTGTCTCAAACCTGTTTCAACCGAATGTTTCTTGAATCTGACATCTTGGAGGTCCATGTTACCTTACCTCATTCAACCAATAAACTCAAATCATTGCACACGAATCACCCTTGTGCTTTGTGCGATCATTATGGATTCCCATCAATGTACCCATCTCGATGAATTTCGCAATACCCTTCATGTGGTTCGTGAAATCAAGGCCACTCATAGTGAATCATCTACTCCTCTACTTGTGTGTTCTGCTTCACCGGAACTAGAGGAAAATTACACACCCATTTTGATACCTCCCCCGGATGTCCAGATGACGAAATAATCGGTCGCTATTCTCTACCTATCGTCATCCATGAGATCCACTGAGGAAGACCCCTCTGGGGCTTCCCATTGTGTTTTTGTCGAAGCTCCCTCATCGAACACCCTCGTCTTAACATCGATAAATGTTTCATATACTAGCTCTTCGTTTACTCTTCATAGCCATGCGCATGTGAACCATATTTCTCATGAATATGCGCTAGGTATTCCCGACACATCAAGTTGTCTCCCTTCCACCAGTCCTCCCATCTTCCATTCAGATGAAGACAACATGGAAGTCATGGCTACCCCTGAGTTTCCTTAGGATGATATACTGTGTATTTCCTTCTACAACAGACCCATAACCAACATGTTGTGGATTCCAAATGCTTCATCTATATTGAGGTCGATTGGTTATAACCCCTTACTTCGAACCCATGCATTCGAACCACATACACCTTGTGGCCATTACATTGACACCCAATTTTTGGGTAAGGGGGCACCCATATTTGAGAGTCCGGGAGAAGAAATTCTCCCCGACCCTCCTAGTGTATCTAGTAGGGTCGACTCTAGTCGCATTATTATTCCCCATTTAGAAGAAAATCTAGAGTCCCATATCACTTCATATCAATCTAGGGATGATCCACTTAATCATTCCTTCATATTACATCAACAACCTAGTCCCTTAGGCATTTTTGTTGACCAACCTCTACGTTCATTATCTATGAACCCACTCTTTGGTATAGTGACACCATGTATGTGAACCCATAAATTCATTCCATTTGATTCATATATGCAGTGACAAATGAAATTGGTAATCCAATATTTCCTTTCTCTAGCTGTATATATCCATTCTTCCCATAAGAATATAACCATAAGATAATAAAATGGTGAAACACATCATAAAAATGTGTTTAAAGTCCAATATTCTATATAAATTTGACATGTCCATAGCATGCTTGGGGGAACCTATGCCCCTATATATTATCACCACCCTCTTGAGGATTTAGTGCCTATGATACTGAATGCTTGAATCCATTATTTCAGCATTTGGAACATCATGACACTCCACAAAGTCCTCTAGCGAGGGGCATCATTCACACCTTTAGCATACTAGATCACGTCCATCCGTCACATATGCTTGGGGGAAGTATACCATGATTTGGGGCATGGTGGCACCCCTGGCCACCTTCTCACATGATTAACATAAGTCTCAGCCTAGCCTCAACCAATCTAGGTATGGTTGATTATCCTCCCATTCCTTGGATAGTTTATCCTACTGGCCTATCCAGTGAGCCATATATCGTAGATGCTTGATATCATATCTTCAAATATTATATTTATGTGATACCACACTTACCACTTGGTCTCCATGTTTGAATTGGTGGGTGGGGATGATTCTAGACGTTCTCTAGTAGCTCATTCCTGTATTCCTTTCTTACCTTGATTCTTCACCAGGAACCATCTTTCCAAGAAGCATTAAAGACACCTTTAGACAAGTAAGGCCCCCTACCTAAAAGTCATGGATCCTGATTTTGATGGTTAGTTTTTCTACTGCAATCTCAAAAATGTTTAGGGCCTTCTCCTCCTCTCCAAATTCACCACAACTCACTTAGAAAATGAATTGCAACTGGAAGGAAACCACCCTTTTATACAAAAACACAGAGTTGTTTCGTCACTCATTGCAACCAAACCGTAGCTCGGTTTTATGAATCATCAAAAGTGTTGGAAAGCTCTCACCAAACACTATAATGGGTCTTCTTTTGTTTTTTGTGATTTTTCACTTCACTTGGAAGCCATTTTTTCCATTAAGTGGGACTTTTTTGCTGTTAAATCCGAATTTATTCATATGAGCCGCATGTAGTTTGGCACCAATTTTACTTTGTACTTGTCATCTCATGTGTCAATTTTTGTCATGGGAAACCATTATTTTTTCATGCTTTTATGGTCCCCCTGGGCCTATCCTGTGTGGTAGCATCATCGAGTCACCCTTGTTCAGAGCATCTGAGTTGAGTCATCATCACATTCATGGAGTCTCTCCCGAGCCCCTTTATCTCCTATTCCATTATTCCATCCATATATGTGTCACATTCATCATATTTTTTACCATTTTGGCCTCTAGTCATACTGTCCCTCATCCCCTCCAGAGTCGAGTCAGTCGCTACCAGGTCAAGCATGCTTTTTATGCTCTGACAAGGGAAGTCATCTGTTTGCTACTTAGTATCCCCTTATTACGTCATCATCCCTAGTGTCAGTCTATCAGTCACTTTACTATGATGCCCCGTGCCTTATTTGAGGATTCATCATTTCCTCACCTATGGCGGACCACCTTCTTTTGAAATTAGCACATTTATTCCAGAATAAAAGTATAGAGGGCGGCGTACCTTGGTTCCAACTTCCATTCTTTTTCGGTGCCTCAGATCAAGAAAAGGGAATCATCTTTGCCCTTTGACTTGGTTGTTTCTCATATGCTCAACCTCAACTCATTATCGCATGATTGAGATTCGTATACTTGATGGTGTGGTGATCCAAAATATGGTACCAGTGATTCTCGAGTGTGTGTGAGATGTTTCAGACCTCATGAGAGGGTGCCTCTTCAGGTAGCCCCACACATGCCCGAATGACATCAGATTATGCTACAACCTCAGATGTAGTTCCACAGATTTGATGGGTTCGGTTTCTACCTCTTGTAGCATCCACAACATGCATGTCTCATTCAGATGACCCATTCATATCTTTAGAGCCCTTTCCTGTTTAGGAGGGCTTATTTGGTTGATATACCCAACCCCCTCCTCCCCATATCATATAGAGGGGCATTATGTCTCATGTACTCATATGTTCTTGTATTCAGTCCTAGCACATGGTTTTCCAGGCGCATTATGTATGTGAGATTCATTATATTAAATTTTAACCAATTGATGCTAGCATGTCATGTATCATGTATTATACATTTTTTAGCTCAGTCCCACATTGTTGGGCTCACCATGATTCTTTATACTTTGTCATATCGGTAGGTATGGGTATGCCTCCCCCACCTCATTGAGAATAGGTACCCCAACATAAAAGGAGACTTATATCACTTTGTAGGTCTCGCCCCCTAGTCATTGTCCTCTCTTGTTTCACTTCACTGATGTCTCTCTCTGTCTGACTCCCCTTCGGTATCTAGTGATTGTGTTCTTACAATGTACTTTGGTCATACGATATGCTCCTAACACTCTTATGTTGGGGGGAAATCTGTTATCACCAAAAATTGGTCATCTAACCATTTCTAATTAGATGGATCGAAGTACACCATGTAAGACCAATTTTACCATAGTAAAATTGCTTTCACTATAAGAAATAATTTAATAAACCATATCTTATCAAGTTATTTCTACTTAAAGCAAGAAACCCCATGAGGAATAATTAAATAAATCACTATTTTTTTTATTTTCCACTAGGAATAATTAATTAAAACATTGTTTAACTAATATTCCTAGTCATATTTAACGCAATTATGAGAAATAATTAGATAAATCATTATTTATCTTATTTTTTCTAGGAATAGTTAATTAAATCATTAATTAGTTATTATTCCTTGTTAAGTTTGACTAAATCACCTAGGAATAATTAAAAAAACCATTATTTGTTTATTATTCTTTAACCACATTCTTGAAATGATAAATAAATCATTTATTTGTTTATTATTTCTAAGTAAAGGTATTTAACCAATTTTAATACTTTTTCCCTCCAACAAAAAATAATAAAATATTCGAAGAAGTTAGATCTAGATTTTGGTTAATAATATTTTATTATTCTCCATTATCAAGGATAACTCAATATTTTCTTATAAATAGGAGGTCTTTTCCATTCATTATTCACTTTTATCATTCTCATTGTCACTATTGTTTTCTTTTTCCATTTGATCTTCCACTTGAGTTCAACACATGCTTTGGGTTTTCACCATTGTGTGTAACCCCAAGCGGTCACACAAGAAGGCTCTAAATATAAGCGACCTCAAGGTAATTCATACACATTCGCTCATGATATTTTCCTCTTGCACTTTTTTCTTTGGATCGTCTTTTATATTTCGGCTTGCACATGTTCATAGGGAGAAGCTCGCGTAGGCTTCGGGATCACATGCGAGAGACTCGCATAGATCTGGGTCTTCTGAGCCTGAGCCACGGGCACAGTATTACAGTTTTCGGGCCAGAGCCACGACAAACCATGTTAAGGTTGTAGCTGAGATGGTATAGCCATGGGAAGACCATGTTCAGGGCGCGACTAGGGGTTTAGGTTGATCAGGACCTCAGCAATGGGCACAGAGTGTCGAGGTCACAGTTAAGGATGCTTCAACCACAAGTTGAGCATGTTAAGGCTGTGGCTAAGGGATTTTATGAGAATATTTGGGTTGAATCACTTTCAATTTCTTGCGCAGTGCCTTCATACATAGGTCAATCAATCAGAGCCACTTCAGACCAGTCTTTGTCAGCATCCTGGATTCAGATCTAGGACTTGGTAGTTGAGATCACTTGGTGATCCATCAGATCTGTGTTCTTGATTTTGTAGATCTATAGATATGTAGATATTCTCTATGTATTTTTGCTGCAAGATGTATCTACAATGTTCACTCAGTATCAACAGTACTCATCAGTATCCTTTATCTAGTGTCAATGCATCTCGGTTCTCATATTCAAGTTCCTTCAGCAAAGATATGTGTAAGGTCACATTATGCATGCGTTAGTTGTTTCATTGCATCATGAAGATATAGGTCTATGGTTCATTGTACTCTTGTTTTTGAATCATTTGATGATGATCTAAGAAGAAGAATTGGCAAGGGTTTTTTCCATAGTGGGTTTTTCACTGGTCTTAGACCAATCCTATTGCCTGTATGTGTTCATGCTTCTCTTCTCTTATTCAATTTCATTCCACTGCTTAGATGATGATGATGGTATTGATCTTTATTCATAGTTTCATATTATCATGGTTAATAATGTAGATCAGTATAATTATATAATGATTTTGGGTGAACTTAACATGTTATTGAAGAAAGGTAACTATCAAAGCAAAGAACAATGTAGATATATGGAAAATTGACATGTTTATCATAGCTGGGCTGAATAATAGCCGTGGAGATCAACCCCGTGGAGATAGTTTTATGGAAGCAACAAGAGAATGGTAGATACCTAAAATAATTCTAGGGTATGAAGAAAAACCTAGGTAGTTAGTGTATAAGGGTTTGAGATAAACCTTGGTTTATGGTAAAACCTTGAGATTTGGTATATGAAACCCTTGCATGGCCTTTATGAAGATGCTAAAGTACTTGGGGTAAATTTGACAAATGACCTGGTTATTAATAAAGTTTTCGATTGAAGGAAAAATTGTTTTATGGTCTATGGATGACTCTTGAATGTTGGTTCAAGAGGGAGAGGATCATCTCTCATTGAAGATAAGTATTCCTTGACTTATGACCTTACTGTTGCTTCTACTTATGGATCTCATTATTGTTTCTAATCATTACTTTCTGCACATATATTTGAGCACCTGGATATTTCTAACATCATTAATGAGATGTGATGAGTGGATCCCTCTTGAGGATCTTTTGAAATGCAGGAAAGATGGCCAGATCTGGAAAAGGTAAAGAGGCACTTGAACACTACAAGTTTCCTATGTGAAGATGCACAGGTAATACCACAAGGCATGCATGGTATATTATTTTAATTTTATGTTTCAACTATAATGTTGAATGGATAGGTAATCCCTAGGTTATGTTGAGAATGTATCCTTTGAAAATGGCTCATGCATGCATATGAAAATGATTGGGATTTATGTTTCTTATGATGAAATGGTGCACTTGGTATTGAATGTTTTGATCATGATTCTGCAAAGCTACTTATTGTCGACCTTGGATATAGTGGCATAGTTTGAGGTCTAACTAACATCTATTGTTTTGAGATCTTGATCCTGACTCTAGTAAATGGTACTATGGACTCTTGATATGCATAATATTTGTTGGATCTCTTATAGAATTTTACCTCATTGATATGGTATTGAAAATTCTTGTGATAATCATGATGAAAGCTCATGGAAGGAGAGATTGCACCTTGTTGGTTTATTTATTAACCTAACTTGATCGTGTTGATCATGGTATTGGAAAACATGATGATAGAGACATATCTATGAGATTGATGTTTCAGATCCATGAATTCCCATGGTTATGGCATATGGTGAAATTAAATGCTTTAACTGGATGCAATGTTGATAAGGTTTTATTTTCACATCATCCTGCTTCCCAAATATTTTCAAGTCCAACCCTTGATGAAATATTGATGGCATGATGTTGATGATAATGTTAGATATGTGTTTATGATCTAACAGATCTATTGTTGCATGACTCTAGTAAAGAAAAGATGATGACATGAATGAAAACAAAATTGCATTCTCTTTTATGATTTGTGGGTGTTTGACATTACGGGAATTTTGAGGTCTAAAATGGGCCTCCTAAGGAAATTATAAGATAATAGTGGAAATAATAAAATAATATTATATTACATCATCAAATTTGAGAGGGAAAAAATAAAAAACTACTTCTATAACTCGTATTTTCAACTTATCTCCCTATGGGTTTACTCAAATTTCGAGCGGGAACACTCGTTGGATGAAAATTTTTATTCCTCATCCAAGGAGTACCCATGCTTCATCCTTTCGATGGAACATGCTTCATGAAAAATGTGAATTACATGGAAAACATGATTGCAATCACACTTTTTCATGCATTTCTCATTTTTCATTTAGCAGGGTCCATCAAAAGTATGCAACATGGGTACTCCTTGGATGAGGAATTAAATTTTGCATCCAAAGAGTACTCTCGCTTGAAATTTGAGTAAAACCTTATGGAGATAAGTTGACAATACAACTTGAAAAAAATAGCTTTAATATTTTATTATTTTTTAATATTTTTATTTTTTAACCCAAAAATGGTGAATCATCCCCCATGGTTGACATCATCATCTTGAATCCTATTGGTTCTTATAAAGTTTATTTTGGTTGTACATTTTTCTTAGGAGGCCCATTTTGTACCTCAAAAGTTTTGTAATGCATTGTTGAACTACAACAGAGGTCTAAGCCTCTCTCACACAAAGAAAGTCCCATAAATGTAACTATGCCTGATAGACACAAAATTGAAGTTTTGTAAAATGAATTCGGTATATAATCTAAATAAAGAGATCTCTGACATGTCCTGCAATGGTAAAATGATTTATGGAATTTATGGAATTGAGCATGAAATCAGATGGTCGGTTGGAAGATGTCCGTTCTATATATGTATTGTAGATACTAGTAAGATATGTCAGCAGGAAAGTTCATATGATTGAAGTGAACTTGTGTTTGTAGGTGACTGAGACATTCATATGGATATGTCACTAGGTTGGTGGATTGTGCTAATTGATATTGATAAACTATGTTTGGAACTTTTGACATGATTCTTAATGATTGAGATATTTTTAAAAATATATATCTCACCACAATCACACATTTGGATTGACATGATTTTATTTGGCGATAGTTTATTTTCCCATATGACAATGTTATGTGGAGATAGTGACCTTTAGTGCCGTATGTGAGTATTCAAAAGTATGGTTCTATATTGGCCTCCTTATTCCTAGCACAATGGTTGTTGTGATTTAGTATGAAGATGGAACATGCATGACTTAACCTTGATGTATGCACTATCATTTAGTAATAAAAATGGCATGTTAAATGAAAAAATTAATATGAGCTCTACATGTCACTGGTTGAAAGAATTGATATTATTAAATCAATGTCTTTGATAATCATTTTGGTTTGGCTTCTAAAATCTGATGAACTGACTTCGTTGACACAACATTGATTTATGTAAGGTTGGTTATGTTGGAATGGTAAGGCATTATGCTTATAGAGAGTTTTGCATGATGCAATCTTGTCTATTCAGATTTGTTTATATTTGATAGTTATCTAGTGAAGTCAAGATAATGAGTTCCAAGGTATGACCCTTATTTTGATTATGGATTTGATTATACATATTGGTAGTCTACCCTTCACAAGTGATGAGCCTATTAAAATCTAAGTAAAAGGGAGATGGCTTATAAATATCGTAATGATGTATCATGGCATGATGAATTAATTTCTAGAATTCAGGAAAGAAATCCCATGTTGCAAGACTGTCGAAATGTATTTGTGTAATGTAAATCCTTGGACACTCTGATTTAAAGTTAAAATGTTGTTGAACATGACATGGAATATGTTATTTGATTGAAGCATTGATGTTCCGTTTTGAACATCCATCTGTATATGATGGTTATAGAACATGATTATATTGATGATTGAGCTTCTCTATTCAGAATTGCCACCAAAAATATTTTATTTGTTCTACTCTTAAAGGTCGAGATATTTCTGCCACGATATGTTGTTGCATGTGTGTACTAATGATGCTTGGGGTTTGTATTAATTAGCACATTTTGACGCTTCCTTAGTATGGATATTCCATGATATATTAGACGAGAGGTACATAGCATGACCGAGGTTGTGTACAGTGCTTCTAGCAAGGATAGTTGTGAGGCATGATGTAGAAGCTCCTTAGAGAGTTGTCTGAGAATGATCTGGATAAGGCATGGATACACTGTGATGATATAGAATCCCATATAAATATATTTGGGATTGTGATTTCTCCATTTATTGAGATAGTGCAACTGTTCGAGACAAGCTTAGGCTTGTGATTGACACCTCCGTGAGAGGGAGGATGATTATGGTATCCATGTGCGATTCACACCTCCGTGATAGGGAAGATGATTAGGATTTTTTTATGATTGGTATCTTGCTATGATTTACATGATTATGTATGCTTTAAAATAACACTTGATTTTATGTACCATAGGAACAAGAATCAACAGATACCAGATGAGAGCATCGCTGATCAAGGACACTGAGCCAACTCTTCCTCCCTATCTGAGCTCCCAAGATGAGGAATTGAGATAAAGGGATCCTAGGGTTAAGGGAACTCTGGACAATAGGTCATATTCCATGTCTATTACCCATATTTTTGATATGTTTCTTCCCTATATTCATAGGGGCGGGGAATGTTGCTCCCCTGATTAGTCTTTGTAGAGTATACCCTAGTTGGTATTATACCCAAAAGCAAAGCTTGTTAGGAATACCACTCCTCATTTGGACAATGAGTTTGGAATTTACTTGGGGTGTACAACCCAATTTGTTTATGATGTAGGTGTTCTACCACATGACTATTCTGGGTCATCGATGGGAAGATTAGTAGGCAATAGGATGGGTTGAGATAAACCTATGCAGTTATGGGTTGAGAGTGAGCTCCCTGATGTGATACTAGGTTCGAGATGAGCTCCCCTACGTGGATGGATATCCTATTTCTATATATGGGTTTGTATAGGTATAGCTCCCCCATGAGATTCTGGGTCAAGATGTACTCCCCGATGCGAGAAGGTCGAGATGTGCTCCTTGAAGATATGCTCTCCCTTGTTGATTGATGATGATATTCCAGGTATTAACTCGATGGTAGAGATTTTGGTTGATAGATTTTTAGACGAAGGGTGGTAGCTTAATCTCCCCTCTGGTGACAAATTCTTCTTCCATATCTGAGAATTTTTAGCATACGAGAAGGTATAATCAAGAGACAAGAATAAATAGTCATTAGAAGTACATTGATGGTTTTTAAAGAGAAACGATCATAGCATAACAACTTCATGAAAAAGATGATCAGTGAAAATACATGATGATGCATTAATAAAACATAATGGCATATTGATCGATGAACACATATTGGTAGGTGGAATTCTCCCTGGTTGAGAGGGAGTGTTAAAATTATTCAACTGTGGTAAAATTTCAATATGGAGAACTCATATAGTCAAGATTATAATTGAATGAGATTTCTATTTTTGAGAGGACCAAAATCGACCTATAGATCACCCCAATCGATTAAGCAAAAGTTAAATTATGTTTAATTTATTTATTAAAGTGAAATGGAATGGATTGGCCTAACCACATGTGGAGTTAACCTTAACCCCAATAAGTCACACACAAAGGCTATAAATATAAGAAGTGACCTCAAGCTCATTCATACACATTCGATCATGATATTTTCCTCTTGCACTTTTGGATTTGGATCATCTTTTTTGTTTGGGCTCGCATAGGTTCGTCGAGAGAATTAGCTCGCCCAAGGTTTGGGATCATAGGCGAGAGGCTCGTATGGATCTGGGTCTTTTGAACATAAGAGATGGGCACATTACTATAGTTTTCAGGCTATAGCCACGGGTCGATCATGTTAAGGTAACGACTGAGCTGGTATAGCTGCGGGTATACCGTGTTTAGGGCATGGCTAGGTTTTAGGGTTGATCATGACATTAGCTGCAAGCACAAAGAATCCAGGTTGTGGCTAGGGAGGCTTCAGCTGTGGGCTAAGCATGTCAAGGCCGAAGATAAGGGATTTTATGAGCAGATATGGGTTGTATCACATTCATTTTCTTGAAGAGTGCCTTCATACATATGTTGCTTAGTCACAGTCACTTTAGATCAGTCTTTTTCAGCATCCTGGATTGAGATCTAGGACTTGGTAGTTGATATCACTTGGTGATCCATCATATATGTGATCTTGATGTTGTAGATCTACATATATGTATATCTACCCTATGTATTTTTGTTGTAAGATGTATCTACAATCTTCACTCAGTATCAACAGTATTCATCAATATGCTTAAGCAAATGTTAGTGCATCTCAGTTCTTAGAATCAATTTCCTTCAACTGAGATATGTGTAAGGTCACATTATGCATGTGTTAGTTGTTTTACTACATCATGAAGATATAGATCTATGGATCATTTTACTCTTGTTTATGAATCATTTGATGATGATCTAAGAAGAAGAATTTTCAAGGGTTTTCCACATTTTGGGTTTTTCCCTGGTCTCGGACCAATATTGGTGTCCTTATATGTTCATGCTTCTCTCTTCTTGTACCTTTTCATCCCACTTCTTAGATTATGACGATGGTATTGTTATTTATTCATAGTTTCATATTCTAATGGTTAATAATGTAGACCAATATAATGATATAATGATTTGGGGTTAACTTAGCATGTTATTGAACAAATGTAACTATCAAAGAAAAGAACAATGTAGATCTATGAAAAATTAACATCTAGATCTAATCTTCATTGATAGTTTTGGATACAAGAAATTTCAAATATTTAAATTCCCAAATACATTTGTTTTGTACAAGATATCTGGATCAAGTATCTAGATCCTTCCTTAAAAGGGAAACCTCATATATATATATATATATATATTTAGATCTATTTAGTAATATAATAAAGGACTTACAAAGGTTACAAAAAGGAAGAATCCTACATTTGGATTTTGTCTAGTGATGTGAGAGGCTATGCATTCTTGAGGAGGTTTTGAGAATGTTCATCAACTTAAGGCTTTGGATACTCCACAATGGGCAAGTTTGGTGCTATTGAAAGGAGGGCATGGATGCATATACACTAGTACAAATGGGGTAGCATATCATATTTTTAAAATACATCTCCTATGAAGGAAGGCTAAGTGTATTTTATGTTTATCAATTTAGACTCCTATATCAAATAGACACCAACCACACTTATAACTTGTAGGGACCATAAATGTGCCATACTTCCTCCTACATTCCATAAACTAGATGATTTCCAAAGAAAAAAATGGGGTAAACATGTTTTTTTATCTCATCATGGGCTCATTCAACTACTGGTTTGACATACTTTGGATAAATTGGAGCACATATTCTTTTGGATTGATTTTGGGCTTATAAAAGTTTCCTCTCTCTTACCTATGTACATCAACGGACTAACTAATGACATGGTTTTATGTATACTCTAGTAGGCTCTATGTATATAGCTATCCATAAATTTTCCCTTGCATCGCCCCTAGGAGCATGTGCTTATTTCAGATACATATTTTGAGATCGTTTCTTCACATTTCATTCATGGTACCCCTAGAGTGGTTCTAATCAATCCAATAAGCATTCATTCATGCAAAGAAATTCCACATGATAAAATTTTACGACATATGTAGTCACCATCTAAATATCTATATTTCTTTACAACTTTCCAAGCTTTTATTTCATCTTTAAGTTCATTTTGAATTTTTTCTATAGCATTTATTACAAGATTAATAAATAAATATTTGAGAACCTCTCCATAAGTAAGCAATGTGATCAAACATCTTGAAAGTGTTCTTGTTCTCGACTTATATCCAAGGAGTTGATACTTGGGTAACAGACAATGTAGAAATTACACCAATGGATTCAATCCAACCATGCAATGTACTAAAACAAGATACTGAATCCTTCTACAATATTTGCACAATATAAATCACGATCACTCAATCACATGCAAGTAAGAGAAAGAAGTAAATCAATCGCGAATAAACCACTCAAAACTACTCCATATTTATTTTATAATCAACCAAGGAATCATGAAATGCTCACCACAACCTCATACACTCTACCAATTGTCTCACACTGATCTAGGAAAAATTGGACCAATACATAGCCAATTTATTGCCCACCTTCAACATGTATTTCTCACACAATCCATAGGAAAAATAATTCCTATTAAATAGAAATTACAACCTTCCTTGACTGTGCAATCCATCATGGGCTTCCTGTGGCTTTATAATTTCACCTGGGCTGTTCGCTAATAATACAAATGATATTTTACTTACCTTTAACCTTTGTTTCAACTGGGTCATCATCAGAATTGACATGCTTGCAGCTATGTGGTGCATTTTCTTGTTGAATTTCAACACTCTCTCTCAACAAGAAAGGGATTATCAGCTACCTCGATCCTGCCTTTGTGGTATTTTAATTTTCTCTTTGCAAGTGCCTTCGTCAAGATATCTGCATCTCGATCTTCCATGGGAATGTACTGCAACAACATAATATGCCTCTGAATACAATCTTTGATATGGTGGTACCAAATTTCAATATGCTTGGACCTGTCATGAAATACTGGATTAACTAAGAGTTTTATGCAACTATGGTTATCACAATCTATCGCCGTTTGATCCATATCATGACCAAATAAACCAACAAGTATCTTCCTCATCTAGATGGCCTCGCATACAGCCTGACTAGCTTCCATGTACTATGCCTCGAATGATCTGAGTGCAACTTCTTCTGTTAACCTTTCAGTTTTCCTAGAAGTTGTGTAAGAGGAAAGTATACCCCGAGGTAACCACAAACTAACCTTCGATGCAGAATCTAGCCAATCTGCATCCAGAGAGGGCTCTCTCTTTATAATTTATCTTTGTTCTTAGAAGGTTTTAGGCTAGGTATAGATCCAAGAGTTTGTTTTGGAAAATGGTGGAATCCACAAAACTAAGGGCAAGGTTGAGGGCTTTCAGTCCATTGGGCTATGGAGTCAAAGGATGGCTTTACTGGATTTCTATTCTACGCACAAGATGGCTTTACAAGGAAAGATAGCTAGACAGAGAACAATCCTTAAAATTTAAAGTGGATGGGATGATTTTGAAGGGATGAAAGGCAGCTAAGAATCTTTCACCATGTTCAAAAAAGAGAAATGAGATGACTACAAACAAAGAGCAGCTGAAGAATTCTTTATTATAGTAATCAAGAATGTTTAAATTAGCAAAGCAAGAGCATTTTAAGAATTCGTGCTTATAACCAATTTAGAGGAAAACATTAAGAACAATCACATCTGAAATCAGAGTACAATTAAGTAAATTCTGATTCAATCCTTTATGTAAATTATTCATAAATGGACATAATGATATTATATACAAATATAAAAAATAAGACATAGGATAGAAAGACTTATTGAACTGCAGTCCGACACATGAATCCTACAAAAAGTCCTGAGCTTTAAATTGTCATCCAGTAAGCCACAAATAAATTTCTCCAAAACACTTTTTATTCCAAAAAAATCAATGCCACAGCAAAGTAGTAGAATCCACCCAACATGCTTCCAAGAGTGGAGTATTTATACAAATTCTAAACTAAAATATCTTGAAAAAAATATCAAAATTGGTTCACAAATCTCTCCAACTATTTTACATAAATAGAACTTAAGTAAAGGACACTCAAACTAATGCATCTATTTGGCACTATTTTTGATGGATAGGTGATGACAAAGAGGAGAATCCGAATTTGATCCAAGTCAAAGTTGATGATGAGGCATCCAAGTCACTAACTGCTTCCCTTTTTTGTGAATTCTGCTCCAACAATTCTGCAAATTTTTGGTCCAATGATACCCTTATATTTCTCAATCCATAATAGATATGTAAAAAGTGAAAGAGGTTATTGTAGATAAATATGTTGGTGAGATAAACCTCTTTCACTTTCCTAAAATTCCTCTCCAGATGTGCACAATAGGTTCTGCACAAAGATGTGTAAAACAGAGTTTTACAGAGTCTGAAAAATAGCCTCTAAATATGTTCATGTATCTACGTCGGAAATCACCGTGCCAAAAATGAGATAGGTTTTTGTAGATGGGTCTCTTCGGAACAAAAACCTCCTTCATTTTTGTAAAAGGTATTTCTAATTGGCCACAATATTCTCTGCAAAATGATGACTTAACAGGATTTTTCTGCAAAAAGTGCTTTCCAACATTGTTTAATATTTCCAAAACCATAACGGCTATTAGAAAAGTGAGAGAGGTTTTTGTAGATGGCCCTCTTAAGAACATAAAAATCATTCAGTTTTGTAAAATTAATCTTGGATTGATCACAATAGTTTCTGCAAAACTATGACTAAAATATGCAATTTCTGCAAAAATGTTCCTTCTTGTTATGTTTTTTCATCTTTTTACTTTCTTGCTCTTTTGACTGTTTGACTTTCACTTTAGACAAACCTCACTATTGGTGAAAGTATTCTCATCTCTTTTTACCATTTTACTGCCTTTTGTATTTACTTTTACTATTTACCTTTGAATGCTTTGTAACTTCATTTTAACTGTCACTGACTTTTACCTGATACACTTTAACCACTGATACTCTTTAGCTGTTATGCTTTCTAACCTCTGTTTGAACAGATTTGATAAAAATCTTGGAGTAAAAAAATATTACGACTAGTATTAATACTTTTTATCCAAGGATGTGATCTTCTGATTACCTCTTCAGGGGACAACCGAGTAGATTTTTCAAGAAATTCTTCCATAGACAAAGGAGTTAGCTCTTGATCAGGTTCAAAATGTAGCATTGTATTGATAGCTTGGGGAGTAATGGGGAAAATAACATCGTCGTGGACACACGTTTTGAAAGCAATAAGATGAAATTGCCTAGTGGATAATTTCTGGGAAAGAAATGATTGAGGGGATGAGATATCTCGGGAGATTGGATTCCCACAACCCAATGACATCTTGCCCCTTCGAATAATCGTCTCTGCAGCGACAATAAATTCGAAGAGGACTTTCATCGAAATGCAAGTCTTTAATTTGGAAGTCTTTATCCACTAAAGGCAAATATTCCAACTCTCTGTGGGGGACGGAGTCACATTCGGGTCGCCGGGTTTCCATTTTGCTCAGGATTCAAAACGGAAGTTTCGGGTTTTCTTCTGCTGGTTGTGCCGGGCACGATTTCAGCACTAAATGAAGAAAATAGCACAATTTCAGTTTCAGGGGAACAATTCACGCTTTAAACCTCGTAGAATGATCTGGCTAGGGCGGGTTCTGATTTAATCACTACTCCAGTGGAAAACAAGGAAAACAGACTTTCTTTTGAAGTTCGAAGCGCTATAGGATAAATACTCCGTTCTTACAAATTCGTTTTGACACAGTATCAAAGGGGAAAGGGCATGCTTACCATTGTGTCTAGTTGAATTCTGAGCGAAATTGACAGAAGCTAAAGCAATCTCAAAGAAAATTTGAATTTTTAAGTAAACAAAAGGCTAAATGCCTAATAACTAAAATGACACAAAACACGAAATTCTGTTTTATTTCCAAAGTCAAAAAAGGGGTTTAGTTTTCGAGGAATGATGTCATTTCGCACGAGCCGACGGGCAGTGGGCCTTCTGTGGTAAGCGCTTAGTCCCCGCACCGCTTATGGACAAGAGTGGTATTACACGAATGAGCAGCGATTCCATTGGAGTATCGACACGTGGACGGAGGACTAGTCAAATACCACCAACCCCCCGCGCGTTAATGCTCTGACAAGGGACGGTTGGCGGAATTGATGTGGAGCGTTGATCTTTGGAGGGGGAGATCAGATGGTGGAAGGGACGGGAAGATGGTGGGGGTTTATCGTGCGGGCCCGGCGGGGTTTTAAACGTGTTTAACTTTATTAAGTATCCCGAGGGGCGTCTAATAGGCGGAAAAGTTTGGTTATTAACTAATTCTGATAATTAATTAATCCCTTTAGTATAATGAAAATAGGGGTCGCGGTGAGGTTTCGATTGTGGTTGAAGCGTCGGGTGGAATACCAAGTGGATGGGCCACGGTGGCATGGGGGTCTTTTCCGAAGTTTTTGTTTTTAAAAATAAAACTTCGTGTTTATTATTTTTGTGTCAAACATATATATCATATGTTTAAATCTTTTCTCATATATGTTTTTTTTATTATATGATAAATTAACCAATGTAATTAACTTATCATAAGGGCGGGACTATTATATAATGATATTTTTAACCAAAGGGCGCATGATGCGGGTTTTTAATGAATAATTGGGAAATAAGTACTTTGGTTAAACTTTATAATAAGATGGGTTTTTTGGATATTTATATAAAAGGAGTTATATACTTCGGATAAGGCATTTCGACTAGGGATTTAGTAAATAGAGTTAAATGTAAATATGACAAAGGGACAAGGGAACTCAAAATACTTTGCACATCTAAGAAAGTGACAATTTCTGAAGTAAATTACAATATATTATCTTCAACACTTAAACTTAGAATAGTAAGTCATTTTGAGGGATTTTTATGGAAGTTTGCATGATTTTCCTAAGCAAAATGGGATTTTACTTAGGAAAAGATTGAAAGTGAATGATAATGGATAACTTCAAGTACTTAGGTCTTTTTGATCATCAGGCCGAGGGTCCGGTCCCTCCAAAAGTCAAGGAAATGCCTTGAGCCCCTTTGATTTCCAAATACCTTAGCACTTTGGGAAAATTAGTAAAAACTTAGGGGAAAAGTGATGTGGGAAGTTAATGATTTTGACTTTGCTTTTTGTGAATTCTTTAGTGCATTTTCTGATTGAGTACTTGTGATGAAGGTAAAATATTAAACATATTCAGCACCATCATTCATCACATAAAACTTTGCAACACCATCTACCTACCCTATCTACTTGACACTACCATTTTCTCTTCTTTATTAGGGTGCATTTAGACTTGCAAACCCTTTTCAACCTTTTCTTTTTACATGATAAATCTATCTATTTCTACCCTTATTACATCCAAGGGCTCAGATTAAACTGTTGAGCACCTTTTATTAACTCTACTTATCTACTTATCTGCCAAGATTAAACTGTTTGGTCAGATATTTATTCTCTAATCTATAACATGAAATTGAAATATGAGTAAGCCAAGTTTAAACAGTTTGACTTATTCATAAATTGTGGCAAAAGTTTGACAAGCCGCACACAATTGATTTATTACAAAAATGAAATAGCAGTGGCATTTGGATTTGCACACTTTCCTTGGTCTATTTTTACTTGGGGTTCATTTCTTTCACTTTTTGACCATTTTTATTCTTTTTACCCTTTGATTTTTCTTTTAGGGTATACCCTCTTTACATTTTTTTAAAATTTTTTGATTTTTTGGTTTTTCAAGAATATGGAACACCTTTGCTCAAGAAAAAGGTTTGAACATATTCCATAGTTCAATCAAGACAATCATGAAAAAGGACACCTATTGGTATAGGAGTCTAACACTGGCTCCACTTGGGGATGGATTTTCCTTGTGGAAAGTCAAGAACAACAGATCAGATGCCTAAACATGTCTTCAAACTGAACTATGTAATCTCCTTCTTCTGGTAGCTTTATTGTACATATGATAGTGAAACTTTTGAAGCTTAGGGCCTTCACTTCGGGCTTCAACTTCAAGAAGTCACCATCCACTCAAAACTGAAAACTTTGTTTCCCAGTTAGAAATCTTCTGCCTTGTTCCAATCCCAAACATGCATTTGTTGTGGTTGAAAATCTTGAATTGAATATAGTCCTTTTTCTGCAACCTGAAATCTGATCTGAAACTAAAACAACACACAAAAATTTTCAAACCAACTTAATGAAAAACTAGCTGAAAATTGAAAACTAAAAAAATGCTCAAAATTATGAGCTTATTAGCACTCATTTGCCTACTCTAATCTACTAAAAATCTTATTAAATCAAGTAATACAAAAATGCCAATGAAGCCAATCAAGTAGCTGTAAAAATAAATGGATAACTTGATTGCTTGTGATCAAAATTGGAAGTATGTTATGATCATGTGCCTTTATAATCAATGATAAGATGTGAAATGGCAATTGCTGATATATTTGATCCTCATAGATAAAACATTTTTTCATTTTTGAGGTAAAAATATTCTCCATATAATTTGCTATAGGATCATTAAAAGCATGATGTATGTTATTTACTTCTAGGCCTTCAATGACTAATTGTTCAATTTAATTATGAATATTAGACCATGAACTTATTTCTTCAGTCTTGTGTTTGAAAGAATAATCATCTTCAATATGCAAGTCAAAAGATAGTACAATTTCCTCTTGCTTTGGAGAAGGAAGACTTTCAAAGAATTCTTTAGGATTTCGGAAATTGTATGACTGAATTTGAGAATGCAAAAGTTTGATTTCATTTTCATAATTTTCGCAAATTATATCAAGAAGCCATTTTTTAACTCGAGGAGAACATTTTCTTTATTTAAAAAAAAGAAAGAATGCTCTTAGAAAACCCTCATCAAACTGAAGTTTTGATAACTCATCCCTGAATTCATTTAAAATTTCATCAAATGAAAGATTTTCTACAAACCCTGTCATCCAGTATCACTATTAATGCTTTGGAATATGGATTATTTGGTTGTGGAATTTCTCTTAAACTTGAAGCTCTGGATCTCTAATCAACAGTGTCTTGATTGGAAAATGATATCAAAAAGTCAGAAGAATGATGCTCAAATATGCATGGAGATTTTATATTTACAATTTTCAAAAGAGATAAATTAAAAACTACTCTAAGTTCTTCTCTAAAATACAATATACATTGGAAAACTCTATCAATTTAGAAAGAACATAATGTCTTGGATAACAATCCAAGTTGAAAGCATGATCTTTCCATATTGTTCTTCCAGGTTCATTCTTCCAGTGGAGTCTTAATAGTGAAATTGATTTTGGAGTCGCCAGGTGGATGATTTTAACCTTTGTGTGTCTGATCCCTATCCACCATCATAGATCAGATCTAAACCTGTAAAACAATTCTGAAGAAAAAGTTAGTTCTTCAGGAAACCAAATTTTGAATATTTTATGATTATTTTATTTTTTTATGAATTTTCAAAACAACTTCTATAATTTCTTTAAGAAATTTAAGATTTTTAATTAAAATTTTCTCAAAGATTTATTGAACTAGAGAGTCCGATTGAATGTTTTGAATCCAAATTTCAGTTTATAAGCTAAACCAGAGATAGACTGAAGCAGCGTTTGTTTACTATGCAATTGCAGAGCAAAAGCATTTCAAAGGCTACCTGGCTGATCTTCAGACTTTGTCTATAGCTTATAAATCAAACAATAGTATCAATAAAATGATTCAGATCCCCAGTATGGTCGCCACTATGTTATCACTCAGGTTTTCCTTGAAGTTGTGGAAAAGGAAAGTATACCCGAGGTAACCACAAACCAACCTTCGGATGCAGAATCTAGCCAATCTGCATCCAGAGAGGGCTCTCTCTTTATAATTTATCTTTGTTCTTAGAAGGTTTTAGGCTAGTTATAGATCCAAGAGTTTGTTTGAAAAATGGTGGAATCCACAAACTAAGGGCAAGTTTGAAAGTTTTCAGTCCATTGGGCTATGGAGTCAAAGGATGGCTTTACCGGATTTCTATTCTACACACAAGATGGCTTTACAGGGCAAGATAGCCAGACAGAGAACAATCCTTAAAATTTAAAGTGGATGGGATGATTTTGAAGGGATGAAAGGCAGCTAAGAATCTTTCACCATGTTCAAAAGAAAGAAATGAGATGACTACAAACAAAGAGCAATGAATAATTCTTTATTATAGTAATCAAGAATGTTTAAATTAGCAAAGCAAGAGCATTTAAGAATTCGTGCTTATAACCAATTTAGAGGAAAACATTAAGAACAATCACATATGAAATCAGAGTACAATTAAGTAAATTCTGATTCAATCCTTTATGTAAATTATTCATAAATGGACATAATGATATTATAAACTGATATAAAACTTAAGACAAAGGGTAGAAAGACTTATTGAACTGCAGTCCAACACATGAATCCTGCAAAAAGTCCCGAGCTTCAAATCGTCATCCAGTAAGCCACGAATAAATTTCTCCAAAATGCTTTTATTCTGAAAATCTCAATGTTACAACAAAGTAATAGAATCCACCCCAAATTCTTCCAAGAGTGGAGTATTTATACAAATTCTAAACTAAAATATCTTGAAAAAATATCAAAATTGGTTCACAAATCTCTCCAACTATTTTACATAAATAGAACTGAAGTAAAGGACACTCAAACTAATGCATCCATTTGGCACTATTTTTTATGGATAGGTGATGAAAAAGAGGAGAATTTAATTTGATCCAACTTCATTGGATGATGAGGCATCCAAGTCACTAATTGCTTCTTTTTGTGAATTTCGCTCCAACAATTTTCAAGAATTGGGGGTCCACCGATACCTCTATATTTCTCAATCCGTAATAGATATGTAAAAAGTGAAAGAGGTTATTGTTATAAACTCGTTGGTGAGATAAACTCTTTCACTTTCCTAACATTCCTCTCCAAATTATGGGTAACAATGCTTCGCAAAAAGATGTGTAAAATGGAAGTTTACGTAGTCCAAAATAGCCTCTAAATATGTTCAGTGTATCTTTTCAGTCGGAAATCAATGTGACAAAAATGAGATAGGTTTTGTATATGGGTTCTAGAACAAAAACCTCCTTCCGTTTTGTAAGATGTATTTCTCGATTGGCCAATAATATTCTCTCGAAAAATGTTACCTAACAAGAATTTTCCGTAAAAAGTGCTTTCCAACATTGTTTAATATTTCCAAACCCATAATGGCTGTTAAAAGCGAGATAGGTTTTTGTAGATGGGTCTCTTAGAAACAAAAACCTCCTTCAGTTTTGTAAAATGTATTTCTAATTGGCCACAATAGTCTCTGCAAAATGATGACTTAAACTGGAATTTTCTACAAAAAGTGCTTTCCTTCTTGTTATATTTTTTCATCTTTTTACTTTCTTGCTCTTTTGACTGTTTTACTTTCACTTTAGACAAACCTCACTATTGGTGAAATTATTCTCATCTCTTTTTACCATTTTACTGCCTTCTGTATTCACTTTTATTGTTTACCTTTAACTGCTCTGTAACTTCATTTTAACTTTCACTGACTTTTACCTGATACACTTTAACCACTGATACTCTTTAGCTGTTATGTTTTCTAACCTCTGTTTGAATAGATTTAATAACAATATTGGAGTAAACAAATCTTATGACTAGTATTAATACTGTTTATCCAAGGATGTGATCTTCTGATCACCTCTTCAGGGGACAACCGAGTAGATTTTTCAAGCAATTCTCCAATGGACAAGGGAGTGAGGTTTTGACCAGGTTCAAAATGTAGCATTGCATTGATAGCCTAGGGAGTAATGGGGAAAAGAACACTCTGGTCAGGGGATATTACAGCTCTATGAGTGGGATCATAGTTAGAATGGCAATAGTGGATAATTTCTGGGAAATTAATGACCGAGGGGATGAGATATCTCGGGAGATTGGATTCCCACAACCCAATGACATCTTGCCCTTTCGAGTAATCGTCTCTGCAGCGACAATAACTCAGAAGGGGGCTTTCATCAAAATGCAAGTCTTTAATCTGAAAATCTTTATCTACTAAAGGAAAATATTCTAACTCTCTGTGGGGAGCATTCAATGGAGTCACATTCAGGGCTGCCGGGGCTTCCATTTTGGTTCTTGTGGATTCAAAACGGAAGTTTCTGGGTTTTATTTTTCACAGGCTGGGCGCGATTTCAATTTAAATGAAGGAAATTAGCACAATTGCAGTTTCAGGGGAACAATTCATGCTTTTTAAAACTGGAAAACAAGGAAAAAAAAAAAAAAAAAAAAAACAGACTTTCAGTTCAAGCGCTATAGATAACACTGCTTCTGGAGGAAAGCTGGCTTTTAACAGGTATCAGGCGGTAGAAGGAGGACGCTTGAACACAGGTCTGGGGGAATTCTAGAGCGAAATTGAATAGAACAGTAGATTTCAGTGGAAATTTGAAATTCGTAGCGGAAGGCGCAGTCGCGTTCAAATGATGAAAATGACATAAAAACACGAAAATTTGTTTTATTTCCAAAGTCAAAAAGGGGTTTGTAGTTTTTCGAGGAGTGACGTCCCTTTAGTACGGGCTGACGTGGGGCAAGGGTCGGGTGGTAAACGGTTAGTCCCCGCACCGCTTACTTGCAAAGGTGGTATTGAGCGTCGGGGGAGCGATTCCATTGGAGTATTGACACGTGGACGGAAGACTAGTCAAATATCACCAAGCCCCCGCGCGTTAATGCTCTGACATTGGATGGCTAGCGGAATGAGTATTAGCCTTAGATTTGTGGAGGGGCAATCCAACGGTTGAAAGGACGGAGAAATAGTGGGGTGGTTATCACGCGGGCCCGGCATAATTAGCGTTTAATTAATCATCCCGGGTGGCACATGATTGGTGGAGGAAAGGTTATTAATTAGTCCTGATAACTAATTAATCCCATATGTATAATGGAAAAAAGGGGTTGCGGCGGGGTTTCGTTGGGTGGGATGCCACGTGGATGGGCCACGTTGGCATGAGGATTTTTCCGAAGTTTTGGTTTTTTAAAATAAAACTTCGGGTTTATTCTTTTTGTATTAAACATATATATCATATGTTTAAAGTTTTTTTTCATATATGTTTTTTATTATATGATAAATTAACCGATATAATTAATTTACCATAGGGGCGGGAGTATTATATAACGATATATTTAACCAAAGGGCTTGTATAGTGGGTTTTTATTTGAATGCACGGGGAAATAAATATTTTGGCTAAACTTTATAATAGATGGGTTTTTTGGGATATGTATGTAAAAGGAGTTATATACTTAGGACAAGGCACTTTCACTAGGGATTTAGTAAATAGAGTTAAATGTAAATATGACAAAGGGACAAGGGAACTCAAAAAACTTTGCACATCTAAGAAAGTGACAATTTGTGAAGTAAATTACAGTATATCATCTTTAACACTTAAACTTAGAATAGTAAGTTATTTTGAGGGATTTTTATGGAAGTTTTGCATGATTTTCCTAAGAAAAATAGGATTTTACTTAGGAAAATATTGAAAGTGAATGATAATGGATAACTTCAAGTACTTAGGTCTTTTTGATCATCAGGCCGAGGGTCCGGTCCCTCCAAAAGTCAAGGAAATGCCTTGAGCCCCTTTGATCTCCAAATACCTTAGCACTTTGGGAAAATTAGTAAAAACTTAGGGGAAAAGTGATGTGGGAAGTTAATGATTTTGACTTTGCTTTTTGTGAATTCTTCAGTGCATTTTCTGATTGAGTACTTGTGATGAAGGTAAAAGATTAAACATATTCAGCACCATCATTCCTCACATAAAACTTTGCAACACCATCTACCTACCCTATCTACTTGATACTACCATTTTCTCTTCTTTATTAGGGTGCATTTAGACTTGCAAACCCTTATCAATCTTCTTTTCTTTTACAAGGCAAATCTATCTAATTCTACCCTTATTACATCCAAGGGCTCAGATTAAATTGTTGAGCACCTTTTATTAACTCTACCTATCTACTTATCTGCCAAGATTAAACTGTTTGGTCAGATATTTATTCTCTATTCTACAACATGAAATTGAAACATGAATGAGTCAAGTTTAAACAGTTTGACTCTTCATAAATTGTGGCAAAAGTTTGACAAGATGCACACAATTACTTTATTACAAAAATGAAATAGTAGTGGAATTTGGATTTGCACACTTTCCTTGGTCTATTTTTTGCTTGGGGTTCATTTCTTTCATTTTCTTGACCAATTTATTTTTCTTACCCTTTGATTTTTCTTTTAGGATATACCCTCTTTACATTTTTTAAATTTTTTGATTTTTTGGTTTTTCAAGAATATGGAACACCTTTGCTCAAGAAAAAGGTTTGAACATATTCCATAGTTCAATCAAGACAATCATGAAAAATGACACCTATTGGTATAGGAATCTAACATAACTGA
>JAXQQM020063506.1:0-53239 GCA_034641835.2 Pinus albicaulis | reverse complement strand
GTGCCCATAGGTCATATCAATGCGCTGGTGCGTAGACTTATATAAATGCACTGGTGTGTCCTTTCACACAAATGCACCGAGCTTTATAATTGGTATCGGTATTCGTGTGGTGCAAATATGTCATACAAATATACCGGTGCGTATAGAATCTTAAACGCCCCGGTGCGCAGTATCACACAAATGCACAGAGATTTATAATTGGTATCGATATTCGTGCGGTGCCCATAGGTCGTCTAAATGCACCGATACGTATAGACACAAAAACACCCCGATGCATAGTATTACACAAACGCACCGAGATTTATAATTGGTAGATGTATTCGTGCGGTGCTAATAGGTCGTAAAAAGGCACCGGTGCGTAGATAGACATAAACGCACCGGAGAACCGTACCGCACAAACGCCTCGATATTTTTAACCGGTTTTGGTATTTGTGCGGTGCCCATAGGTCGTAAAAACACACCGGGGCGCTTAAGAATACAAGCGCACTGGTGTAAGTATACTCACACCGGTTTTCATTTTGTATTTTTTAGAAATATCGACCTGTGACAGTGCAATTATTGTGATTTTTTAAAATTCATTATTCATCAAAAGTCGACACATCTTACAACAATATTCATATTAATTAAATTTTTATTAATGCATTTGAATGTGATGTTTGGATTAATTTGTTATATCATATCAAAATTATTGTGGTTTTTTAAAATTCATTATTCATCAAAAGTTGACACATATATATCTTATAACAATATTCATATGAATTAAATTTTTATTAGTGCATTTGAGAACGACAATGGAGAACACAATAGCGACAATAAAGAACGCAATAGAATAAATTAATTTTTTTTATTATATATATATATATATATATATATATATATATATATATATAAGACATTATTTGTCATACAAAATGGGACATTTATTGATATCCCTTTATCTTTCAATTGGGACACTATGTCCATTACATTAAAGAAAATGTCTGATTTCACAGACATTTTTCAAAAAATACAACGCCTTGCTTTTATATCCAAACATAGTGATCATCATTCTTCGCTTGAACTGCTGTCACTACTAGAGCTACTTCCATGACTTGGGTTATTTTCAGTAATGTTTTGTTCACAGTGTTGATCGTTTTCTTCTTCTTCACCTTCCATCTAGAAACATAAAAATAAACTATAATGAGTGTATATACATTGGTGAGAATAATGAAAATTGCAATATTAAATAATATACATCAATGTAAATCGAAAAGAGATGACGTACCAATGCAACAATTGACTCATAAACTATACACATTCTTTCAAAACCATGTAACATGCCATATTTCAAGATTTGATCTATTGGCGCAGTGCCATACTTTGTTTCCTGCAAGTTATATACCCCATAACAAATCATATATTTAATATAAAAGATTTATTTTTTCTATTAATTATAGATGGAGCTAAGTAAAACAAGATCGATAGATGCTTACAAATTCCACAATTAAGTTATGATATGCCAACATATACGCACAACCCATATTTAAACCAATTTCAATCAATTCCTCTGATGGTTCTTCTTTGTATGTTAGCACCTGTTTGGAGACATTCAATGATTATTTTTGTAAAACAACTTAAAAATACAAAAATGAAATCTAGTTAAGTTGTTATAAGGAAGTAACAATTACTCACAAACTTAGATATCAATCATTTTCTTCCTTGTCGTCTTGTTTTATGTGTTGAATGGGTTCCATTTTCTTTTCTTTTCTGCAAGAAAATACTTGAAAATTAATATTTAATGCTAAATTGTTTATTTATTTTACCTAATGATCGAAAAAATCAATGATTACATATTACATTTGAAGCAAGTTGTTGTTGAGATGGCTCCTCCAGCGATGCAATTTTGTCCATTTCTTTGACCATCTCCTTGTACACCTTTTTGGACATTCCTACCGGCATATTTCTGATATCAGCTCGTTCATCTTTTGAGATTTTCATAATCTTCCTGAAAATGTAACATGACAATAAACTATTTAATTTTTATATTGATATATGAAAATTAAGTATAACAAAAGTGATATTTATAAATAATTCTAGACAAACATCTAAAGGAATATTATTTTTTCATTCCTTCTTTTTTGTTGTTGTACGTTTTTGCTATTACAAGTCTGACATGTCTCATTGACCAATTCTCTAGAAACTCTTCTTGTAGTTTACATAAAATTTGGTTCATGGAATCATTGGATTGGTTTTTGTATTGTAAGTAGAAAGAACGTCTATACATTATTCCACTAGATCCCTCAAACTTTTGTAAAAAAAATTTCCCCTTTCGTTAACCTCCAACACCACTCCAGATGAGCTAAGAACCATTTCATTTTCATTTGCATGTTCTATTTTTTTTCTTTTCTTAGAACAACATTCCTTTTCTGAGTTGTTGGTCCCTGTAGAACATTAAACAGATGTGAATTAATAGAATTTTTCACACATGTTATCTAATAATTTTAATTATATTATTAATGAAAACTAAAAAAAGAAACTCATATTGGATCGATAGTATTTTTTCATTCACCTGATTCATCCTTTTGCAATTTTTCCATCAAGATTTTACACTCTTCTAGTCCTAGATCAGAAATAATCTTATTGAGATTTGTCATTTTGTGGCTCTGCATGAGACACAATAAATAATAAATATTAGTTAAACTTACATATAGTTCAATTTTTTTTTTTTTGTAAAAAATTTACAAAGAACTTGCATTTTTTGCTTTTATTGATGTGTTATCAGTATTTTTGTTACTTGATCTCTTGTCACTCATTTCTTTATCAATCTCAAACCTGTACCATATCATTCAATAATATATTTATAAATAAATTATCAACTTTTCAAGTAAAAAAAAAAATTCTCAAAAAACTGGTGCGTCATTCATGGTTTACACATCGACTCTGGTGTGTCTCTCCCTTCCAAATGCACCGCCATAACAGTATAATAGATTTTACAGTGCTTTATGTCAACAAGGATCACCGGTGTGTTACATGTCAATGACCGCACCGGTTAACCATGATAAAATAATAAAAATTGTCTAGTGTTAATTTTTAGTAGAAATTGGTACCATATTTTACATATGGCGCATCGAAAAATAAAAATAAAAATTATCACATTACATTTTGCGGTGCGCTTGTAAAATAAAGAGCCCCAGTGTGCTACGTACTCCAGGTGCACCGATTAAAAAATCTGTTTTTTTTTTTAATTCATGCCAGGGCCCACATGGATTGGGATTCGACTATGCTAATCGTCTCGTCGGTTGGATGTCTTAGGTCTATATTTAGCAATACAAACCCTATAAATATAAACTGAAAAGCCCTAATTCTGAAATCACAAAAAGAGGAAGAAGAACAGGGAGAAACAAAAAGAATGTAAGGTTTGTATCTTTTGAAAGTTTTTTTTTTTTTTTTTTCGAAACAGAATGTTCGTGGTGCGCCATAATGAAATAGCGCACCGGTTGCATATTTTACAAATGGCGCACTGAAAAAATATTTTGTTTTTCTAATTTTTATCACAGTACTTGCGCGGTGCATTGGGAGAACAAAGCGCACCGGTGCGGTATTCCGCACAGGGCGCACCGACAACTTTTTTTTATTTTTTTTACGCAAGGGCTGACATGGATTGGGATCACACTATGCAGGTACTCCCGTTGGTTGGATGTCTTAGGCTTATATTTAGCAATACAAACCCTATAAATATAGATTGAAAAGTCCTAATTCTGAAATCACAGAAAGTGGGAGAAGAAAGGGCAGAAACAAAAAGAATGTAGGGTTTGTTTGTAAAATGGTTTTTTTTTTTTCAAAACAGCACGTTTGTGGTGCGCCATAATGAAATAGTGCACCAGTGCCATATGTTACATATGATGCACTGATAAAAACATTTTTTATTTTTTATTTTTTATCACTGTACTTTTGCGGTATGTTGCTATAACCGAGCGCACCGGTGCGCTATGTTATGTAGGACGCGCCGACGAAAAAAAAGTCTGTATTTTCTTAAGATTGACACAAGGGCCGACATGGATTGGGATCCGACTATGAAAATAATCCTATTGGTTGGATGTCTTAGGCTTATATATAGCAATAAAAATCCTATAAATATAAATTGAAAATCCCTAATTCTAAAATCACAGAAAGTGGGAGAAGAAAGGGCAGAAACAAAAAGAATGGAGGGTTTGTTTCTAAAATGTTTTTTTTTCAAAACACCGCATTTGCGGTGCGCCATAATAAAATAGTGCACCGGTGCCATATGTTACATATGGCACATTGATAAAAACATTTTTATTTTTTTTTATTGTACTTTCGCGGTGCGCTTCTATAACAGGGCACACCGACAAAAAAAAAACTGTATTTTTTTAAGATTGATGCAAGGGCCAACTTGGATTGGGATCCGAATATGCAAGTCATCCCGTGGGTTGGATGTCTTATGACTATACAAAACCTATAAATCTAAATTGAAAAGAATGAGGGAGAAGAAAGGGCAGAAACAAAACGAATCTAGGGTTTTGTTTGTAAAAATGGATTTCTTTTTTATTTTTGTTTCTAAAAACTGAAGAAAAGGTAAAAAAAATTGTAGAAAAAAAAAAAAAAAAGAAGAAGAAGAAGAAGAAGAAGAAGAAGTTAAAAAAACAATAAGGTTTGATTTTGTTATTTTACTTCATATAAAAAACTACAGAAAAAAGTAAAAAAAACAATAAACTTAGATTTCTTATTTTACTACATAAAAATAACTGCAGAAAAAAGTACAAAAAAACAATAAACTTATTCACATCGTTTGAAATTCTATGGTACACGGTTTGACTAACCAGAGGTTTGGAATTCTAATTGTCTGAATACTTCTGTTCGAATGCATTTCCCTACTCCACAATGCTCTCGTGCTCTGTTTACTCCAGGTATGTATCCTGCAAATCTCTGGCTGAAAATTTTTGCAAAAATAGTGAAATAATGAAAAGTGTTTAGTATTTAAAGAAATGTTTTATGAAATTAGATTTTCAAAAATATTTTGCCCCACATTTTTCAATTTACCACTTTTTCATCACTTAAAGAAAATAGGGTTGCGCTTTTTTTATTTGTGGTTATTCATTTACCGGTGCGTCTTTTTATAAAATGGCACCGGTGCGCAAAATAAAAAACTCACTTGTGCGGTTATCTGTACATTACGCACTGGAATGACATTAAAGTTTGTGCACCAAAATTTATCATTGTTTTTCTCAAATGCAGGGAGAAAATATCATATATTATATGGAATGGACAATTCTTCAAAATCCAGCTCGTTCCATAATATTTCTCAAAGTCCATCACTGAGTTCTCCCTCTCCATGTGGAGACATAATATTTACTTCAGATTTGTTTTATTTTTTTAATATCTAATTGAATTTATATATGATTTTTAGCCATGCAGTCAATCACGCACAACTTAATTAAATTTACAATGTATACAAATTTGCAAGTTCATGTAGATTCAGCATCGAGTTCAGATGCACAAAATATTCAAACTGCTCCAAAACGTCGGAAATTCTTATCAGGAGCTACATATCACAAGGCGCATTTGGTAGATGAAAATGGAAAACCGCTTCACCCTGCCAATTGTAACAATATTGCATCTTCTAGCCACAATCTCGGGACAATGATGGTAATTATAATTATAATTTTTTGGTATATATATTGATTAATATGTAATTAGTTCAATGTCAAACCAATTTATAATCATGCAATATTGTCAACATGGTTACTAATTGATATAATATATTTTGTACTAATCATGTTCAATTTTTTTTTTAATTATTAGGATTATAATTTTTTGGTATATATATTGATTAATATGTAATTATTTCAATGTCAAACCAATTTATAATCATGCAATATTGTCAACGTGGTTACTAATTTATATCATATATTTTGTACTAATAATGTTCATTTTTTTTTTTAATTATTAGGATTCTAATGATGATGAATGACCTACCTACCATCTTCTGTTGCACCCCATGACAATTTCAAATCGAGAGAAGATTGAATTAAGAGAAAAAATCAGAGAGGAACAATACCAAGAATGGTTGAATCAACCACCGATTCAATTCCCGCTACGTCCAGATTCACCAATTCGGAATGACTACAGCAATAGTAGTTCTTCAAAAGCTGGAAATGGAGGCAATCAAATAGAGGTTGGTATGGATGATTACTTAGGGGATACGACTGCCATGGAGACAATGTTGTTAGATGCATTCCAAGATGATGATCAGCTAGGAGATGATGCTCATATCGCTGACACCTTTTTCGAAAGCCTTAAATTTTCTTCCACCACCCCTCTCTTTGGACCCGGCGATCAATCAAAGTCTACCCAGTTGGGGACAACAATTTTACATACAACTTGAAAGAAATGTTTGACTTGTCGAATGCATGTTTCTCGGAAATTTTGAGGTAAGTTACCATAAAGTACTCCCCTTATATAAATTTGAAATATAATCAGTACACTGCAATGAACATTACAAATGTTAAATTTTATGAACGTTAATAATTATATCGACATTAATGTACATTTAATATTAATATATTTTTCCATGATCACCAACTACAGGTTATTCAAAGATAAGGTTCTTCCGAGTGATAATGTCTTGCCCGATAGCTGCGAAGAGGCAAAGAAATTGTTGAAAATGTTGGGTGTTGAGTACATATCATATCATGCATATCCAAATGATTGTATTCTATATAGAGGAGAATATGCAGACAAAGATATGTGTCCAAAATGTGGGCATGACAGGTATGATAAATAAAAAAAGAAGGGTAAATCACGTATTGGTCCTCCTTTTAAGATATTGAGGCACATGCCTATAATCCCAAGGATTCAAAGGCTCTTTCATTGCAAAGAATTAGCTATGTTGCAAGGATGGCATGCCTCACATAGAAGTGAGTTGGGAGTTATGCGAATCCCAACTGATTCAATAGCCATGAAGCATATAGAGGGTACATGGCCTGAAATATTCAAGGATGAAGTACGAAGTCTATGACTCAGAATAGCCATGGATGGCGTCAATCCATATTCCCTCCAGAACACCAACTATTTTGTTTGACCTGTAGTAGTGATCAATAACAATATCCCCCCATGGTTTTCCGTGAAGAATGAACATCTTATGTTGGCTCTCATAGTCCCTGGTAGAAGACAAGTGAAGAATATGGATGTCTACTTACAACCACTGGTAGATGAATTGAAGGAATTATGGGATGGGATAAATGTATACGATGTATCAAGACCCATCACAGTAGAGAGGATTTTTATGTTCTATGGCATATGTGCTTACACGACACATGATTATCCAGGCTTAGGAGTTTTCTCTAGTAAATTACATGTTTAATTTATTGATTTTTTTATATATAATGTAACAATATTCTTTCACATATTAGTTATTTAATTCGTTGTAATAATATTTGTTCTGATCTTCATGATATTCTTTAACATGCCATGCATATTAATTAATGTATACAAATATAATCTCGCAGGTCTTGTAACAAAAGGGTATTTTGGATGTAAATGTTGTGGACCTTCTCTGAAAGCTAGATGGTCCAAGGACCTATGAAAGCCAGTGTATGATTGCTCCAGGATATTCCTACCAGAACAACACCCTTACAGAAGAGCAACATCCGCTTTTAATGGTAAACGAGAAAGAACCCAAAGGCCTCCAATAATGACACCAGTTGAATGGCTTAGAGCATATGAGAGAGAGAAGGAGAAGGAGTTCACATAAATGTTTGATTCAAATGGGGAGCCTAAGTTCGATGATCCAGATTTCTTCAACACCTATGCTAAGAAATTGCCCATTGCGATGAAAAGGAAATCTATCTTTTATGACCTCCCATATTGGGAGCATCTTAAGATTTCCCACTTATTAGATCCCATGCATATATTTAAAAATGTTTCATCTTCTTTATGGAGGCACATATCATCGAAAAAAAGTGACACATTGGCTGTTAGGAAAGATCTTATTACTTCAAAAACTAAAAAGAAATATTGGCCAAGACGATTAGAAATTACGGGATCAGAGGCAGGCGCTAGTCCCTCTAATTCATGGTTTTTCAAAGAAGGTGATGCCCCATGGATTTTGAAAAAAAGATGATATATCTTTGGCAAAGGAAGTTATAATGGATGTGAGGGTGCCAACTTCATACAGGTCTTCACTACGACACTGCTTCACCGTGGATGACCATTTGTTGAGGTTGAAATCGCATGACCATTTGAATCTTCTAAGAGTATGTATAATGTCAAAATCATGATTTTATTATTTGTTATATTAATAAATTTTATCCCATAAGGGAATCATAAAACATAACTAATTTTGTATATTATTGCACGTGTTTATAACTTTGCAGTGTCATTATCCTTTGTTTGTGCATGGGTATGCGAAACATGAATTCCCTCAAGACTTAGGATGTGCCATATCTAAATTATCTACATTTGTACATTGGATCACATCAAAGGAGATTCATGCAGCTATCATTCCACGGTGGCATCAAGAGATAATTGAGATTGTTTGTATGTTTGAGAAGGAACTGTCGACGAGTTTCATGGACTTACAGTTTCATCTTCTAATCCACCTGGTAGATGAGGTTGAATTAGTTGGGGTTGTTTCTTGTCGTTGGATGTTCTTCTTAGAGAGGTACATGAAGAAATTAAAAGGTTTTGTTAGACAAAGGGAAAAACCCGAGGGGTCTATGGTAGAGGGATACATATTGTATGAGTCTCTCTACTATGCCAGTGAGTACATCAAGCAGATCGACAACAGACCAGGTGCTGTGATTTGGGATTATCAAATGGATGAAGACAAAAGAGAAGGAGAGTTTCTCCAAATGAGTGGAAAAAAGCGCTTGATAAAGAGTAAGCGACTTATAATTTTTCAAATTTACAAAAAGTAATTAATATTCATGTTTAACTTCGATATAATGTATATTTTGATCTCTAAGTACTATATAATGTTGGCTTGATTTCATCAGCAAATGCAGAAATTGAAGCAATCAATAAATCCATTCTTTACAATTCTAAAGCGACACAACTGTGGGTCGCATTGTACAAAAAAAACAAGATGAAATGGGATAGTGACAAGAAAGAATTCAGACGGTTGAATGGTAGAAGTGTGACTTATCCTAATCATTTAAAATAAAATATGCCAAAAATATGCCCCAACAGTTGGGTTGCTAACCAAGTCAGAGAGAAATACAGTGCTACCAGTCGTTACCCGCATGCTGAAGAGGATGCGCTAAACATAGGGATTTGTTGCAGCAACTCGGTAATAATATTTTTAATTTGTATGTAAATTTGAAACTTATATTAAGACATCTACATTTCATATTTTAACTACTATTGGATTATTATTTATAAGACACATGACACTATGATTTTTTTAACTTTTTTATAATAGGTGCATTTGTTCCCATTTATGTGGGCATATGGACACCATTTTCGCATAGAAAATGTTGATGCTAGAAACATCACAGAAGACTGTGGAGTGGAAGTCAAGTTCGATCAATCTAGTCGATCTAGCCACCATGATCAACAACTAGTACGAGGGACATTAGGTTACGTCGGAAAGATACAAGAGATCATTGAAGTGGATTTTTCTTCTTTCCAATGTGTTATTTTTAGGTGCAAGTGTTGCGACACCTTTGATTGGAATAATGTAAAGGAATATCGCGATAGTAGGCTGATATGTATCAACTCTAGAAAGATGTGGGATGAAGCTAAGGAGCCCTATGTTTTCCCTAAACACTGCAACTAGGTGTTTTTTTACCCAGACGTGTTGGATAGGGATTGGTGGTTCATATTGACACATGACCCTAGATCAAAACATATTTTTGAGAACAATAGTGTTATCATGCCATGCGAGCTAGAAGATAATGAGGGTGATCATGAGAACTGAGAGTGATATGGTACATGTGTTATTTCATCAATATTTATACTTTTTAAGATGGGTTTTTTGAAATATTAATATAATATGTATTTTGAATTAATTGGTAATTTGCATTGTGTTAATGTTAAAATCAATAATTCACTTGATAATTTGGTATTATGTTGATCTCAAAAACAATGGCGTATTGTATAAATTAATTCTTTTTTCTGTATCTAAGATCATAATAAAATAATTATAATTCTAAAGTACAGGAATTTATTTGCATTATTTTCTAAACTTTATTATGTTACAATAAATCATATTATTCTAGATTTATTATTTTACAATTATTTAAAATTTACAAATTTACAAATTTTAATAAATTCATTTCACATTAATACAAATAAAATTTTACAAATATTTTACATACAATTACAATTATAATTATAATTACAATTACAATTATAATTTTACAATTTTAAAAATTACAATTACAATTACAATTTTAGAAATTCACATATATACCATTATAATTACAATTTTAGAATTTTAAATACAATTAGAAATACAAATATTACAAATTTACAATATCATGATCATTTGGTATTAAATTAATTAATAAACATCACTTTCATGATAACCATCGTATAAACATCATATTAGACTAAAAAACACATTCAAAATCGCTAACGGCATCATTGTGATCATGACCATCGAACAAAACACAATTAACATATATATTAACATCATCGATACAACAAAAACATCAAATATACATCTCATGCTATCACATACACATCTATCTGCAAGCTACACATTAAATGAACATATCTAACATGAACTAACAACATACACATCATGATGATCACCAACATGTAAATTAAGTACAACTGCAACATGAACATAAAATACATGGACCATATATATATATATATATATATATATAACTAAATAATGTTAAAAATATACAACTATAATATAAATTTCATGGATCAGTTGGTGGTAGTACAACATCAATATCAGTACATGTGGCCAATGGTCCACCCTCATCTCCATGATGACTGCTAGTAGATGCTAGTGGAGGCTCATGAAAATTTGGCGCGGTGCGAGGCTATGAACAATCATGAGATGATGGTATGCTATGCCTTGCAGACTATCCATCATGTGTTGCGGCCTGATCGTAACGTGCAACAGTCCTCATCAGTCGCATAAAAGTTGTCATAACTCCTACGACATGCTGCATCAGGTTGTACATGTCGCGCGACATGCCTCCACATCTGTGATAGCCTGTCATCAGCCTATATGTCTCTGAAATTAGTGGGCCTGATGCCCGCCTCAACAATCAATGCAATGAGTTGGTCGCCCAACTCCATCCTATATCTAGCATCACTAAGACATCGACCGTGCACTGATGCACCAGTAGGAGCAGGTCTCTGATCTGGACCGACCTCCTAATGATTCTCGGCAATATCTAGAATTCCCTCATCCTCATCATGAGGATCCACACCTAGATCAAGTGGTGGTGGCGGCATCTCCTCGCCATCAAAAGAGCCAATGTCTGCAAAATATATACAAGTACACAACAATAATTAGAGGATTTTATTACACAATTTAATAAAAACAAGTTAAAGAACATGCTAGAATAAATTTAAATAAGACAGTAATATTACCTCTATCATCTGGCAGCTCATCAGCTATGAAGAGGATGTTGGCACACCCTCGCCAATCCAACCCCGCATAAGGACAGGGGACCAAAATGAAGGGATGCTCATCAACACTGGCTAGCAACTCCAGTGCATCATCTGATATCCTCGCTGGAAAAAGAGTCTCCTCCCTCTTGGGCATCATCTGCCCCCACATGTGCATATGTGCCTCAGTAATCGACCTACGAGGCTGCCGAAGAAAATAAGGCCTCGTCTCTGGAAACCTCTAAAAAAATAAACAAAAAAGCTTTGAAGCAAAAGGGAAGTTGACGCTCCCTTGTGCATGAGCACGACATCTATCTAATGATGTACAGAACTACCACAAAAAAATGGTAGACCACCCAACAAGTCATGTATGTTGTAGTAAAGAATCAACATAATATAAAAGCTGGCAACTAGTGCATTGCCTATCACTGGTGTTGTGCGAAATGGTCGAAATGATAAGTGAGAGACACTGGACCTCCTCACAACCAAATGCACCAATACATAACTACCCTCCATCGACCTGAAACTCTGGAGGAGATACTAAATTTTCTCCAATGTATCTCTGGGAGTAAACTAATTGACTCCCTACCACACAGCCAGCTGGAACCTCGGGGAACGAGGGAAAATCCACCCCTCTCCTTGATAGCTCTATAATAAAATATACATCCTCCTCAGTGGGTGTGTACCACTGGTTGATACCAACCCGGAATGTCTGTTGCTGGGCATTCCACCTTCGGATAAGATGTCTCAAAAACAAACTATGGGACTTTAGGGAAGTAGCCTCCTCATAGAAATTGAGAAGGCCTACATGCCTAAGGATCCCCTGCGCCGCTACTGTAATAGCGTGAGGGTACGCATCTCTCTCCCTCTCCCGTGCCTCCCACAGGCGAACCATGTTATATTGTTCTGCTAGTTGTTGTTGTTGTTGCCTCTCTTCTCTCTTTTCATGTTTCTGAATGATTGACATATTAAACACAATCTTTTTATTAAATGACACATGTATTTAAAAATATAAGTATATATTTATTTTTCGAAAAATAAATAAAACAAGAGTCGGTGCGCAAAAAACACAGTCATGCACCAGTCCCGGTGCGTCACTCCACAGAGCACACCAGATACGTTGCACCTCATGATATCGATCGCACCGGAAGCGGTGCTCCAGAAAATGTTTTCAGCGCATCGTTCACTACGTACGGTGTCAAGAGGCTGATGCGCTGACTTCACTATCCGCCCGGGGCTTATAACTAAGTCAGCACACCGCCCTCCTGCGACCATACATAGTCATCGGTGTGGTATTTTAAGATGTTGCATTATTGACCTAGGCCAAATACAGTAAGCCGTGCGCTGAAAAAAGTAGATGGCTTGGGGCTGTTATCTCAGTCAATGTACCGCTCCACCACAATTGAACTAGGTCAACAGTGCGGCTGGGTAGCCGACCGCACCGCTCTTTTTAAATAATTTTAAATAACACAGTGCACCTGTGGTATCCGCCCTGGAATCAGTGCGGATTCCCTTAGCACCGGTTTACCAACCCGAACCGTTGACAATGTCGAATTGCGGTTTCGGTGCACTGAAAACATCACCCGCACCGGGGTTGGTAAGTCCATTAACGCACCGAGTTGCTGCGATACACCATTGTGAACGGTGCGGCTTAGTAACCGACTGCACCACACTTTTTTTTAAAAATTAAAATAACACGGTGCATCGCGCGGTACTGCACTGGAATCAGTGCAGATACCGTCAACACCGGTTGTGGTACGGCCTGTAAATTTATAGGCAGCACCGTAAACTGGTGTGAGCCAAACGGCTCGAGTGCGCCACGCGACAATATTTTTTTTTTTTAATGGTTAATTTTAAGGTTTTTTCAAATTCTAATCCGCGAAAAGGTTTCATTATGGAAAAACAAGAAAAATACCTATACATTTACCCATCGAGGAGTCATATTGGATGTACAATTTGAAAAAGAAAATTTGTCCACTGTTTTATCAAATTCAAGCTGGAGATTGGTGGCAGTGCACAGTAGCAGTGCGTGTAATAAGTGCAATGGGAGCACGAATGTTAGTGCGACTCAAACAAGGATAACTTGCACCGGTGCTTGAGAGCTCTGTAGCATTGAAAAAAGTGAAAAATGTGGGTTTTTGATGTAATTTTTTTTTATTTAACCCTGTTCCGGTGTGCGGGGTTTTTATTGGTGTACTAGTGCGTTTGCACTATGTCGCCCCGGGCAGTTTCTATTTTCGCACACATTCAGGAGGCACTGGGGTGGCCTAGTGGTAACGCATTGGTGCTCTACAATAATAAGATGCACCAGGCACGCTTTTTGGTGAACCAATGATTTGTGCAGTTTTTGGTCGTAATTTTGTTTTTTTTAAACCCTTTTCCGATGCGCGGCATTAATGGGGCCCCAGTGCGTTTCGGTCATTCCGCACCGGGCGATTTCTGTTCAATGTGTTTTTTATGAGATACCAGGGCGACTTAGTGGTAACGCACCAGTGCTCTATAATAATAAGATGCACCAGGAACGTTTTCCGGTGAACCAATGATTTTTGCAGTTTTTTGGCCGTAATTTTTTTTTTCCAACCCTTTTCCGGTGCGCGGTATTACTGGAGCCCCGGTGCATTTCAGTCATTCTGCACCGGGCGGTTTCTGTTCCACGCGCTTTTTATGAGACACCGGGGTGGCTTAGAAGTAACACACCAGTGCTCTACATTAATAAGACACACTAGGAACATTGTCAGGTGAACCAATGATTTGTGTGATTTTTTGGGCGTAATTTTGTTTTTTTAACCCTTTTCCGATGCGCGAAAGATATGGGGCCCCGGTGCATTTCACTCATTCTGCCCTGGGCGATTTCTATTCTACGCATTTTTTATGAGACACCAGTGCTAGCGATTTGACACGCACTGGTGTTGTTCCTTAATAAAAGGAACCGGGTTGGTGTGTACGGAGTGCACGGTTTTCGGTGTGCCAATGTTTTATGCAGTTTTTTTGCCCTTATTTTTTTTATTTAACCATCTATAGGTGTGCGCGTTTTATGGACGCCCCAGTGCTTTTTCTTGATTCCACACTGATGCGGAAGCCATGTAAAGTAAAAGTACTCTACAGAATTACAACACACCGGGCAGGTGTGTACGGAGCACACGGTGTCTGGTGTGCCAATTTTTTCACTGCACTGGTCCTATGTCGTCTTGAATGCACCGATGCGTTTTTTGGTGATAAGAGCACTGGACGAAATACATCTGCAAAAACCTCTGCCCGCCAACCTCCCCTAGGAACCTCCGCTAGAAACGAATGTCTGGGGTATTTTTATAAGGGGTTCCTCAAAAAAATCCGCTAGAGGGTATTTTCCTTGTAGTGTCTTAGTACATGTAGCAAACTTCACCAACCAAGGCTCTGCATGCACTTATTTTCTCAAGCCACACTTATCCACCTTGTCAGGATTAACATAACTACAATTAGATCCAAGATTAGTCAAAATAGAAACAAATCGACCATAGAGCTTACCTTCCATCTCAATAATGGATGTCTGATGATTTGCTTACTTGTTTTCCATAGCTGCATATATTTGAGGAATGATATGACCAATATCCAATAATAAACCACAAGTGATGCCCGCTATAATTGTTTTCCCTCCATTCAGCTTTGAATATGTATCCCATGACAATGTTCTTATTTATTTACATAGAAATAAACTCGAGGTGGTTACAAAAAAATGTATTGGAAAATTATCCTTAAGAATACTATAGGTTTCACTGGTGTCCCATGACATCTATGATTATGTCTTCATATTGATGGTTACAATATTGACACTAAAAATAGCGAGTTTAAGTTTAGACCAATAATGTCAAACCTCAACTCATAGAACTAGTTCCGTGATACCTCTAAGAAAATTGAATTTGAGGTGTTTTACGAACCAAAAAGATAAAAAAATAACAAAGCAACATATTCCAAACAACTATTGAATTATGAAAAATAACACCTTTTACTACAATATTCCGCTTGTACAATTTGCAAAGAGAAACTTCACTCACACTTCTTACTTCATTCAATTGTGTGTTTGGGTTTTAAATGATTGTAAAATTGTATTTATCTATGTTGTATTTACAACTCGAATTTCAGAAATTCTAGAACTCTGTCAGCAAATATGGCTTGGCGAAATTGTGGAAAATGGGTCTCCAATTGACACCTGTAGTTCCAAAACATTAACACATGTGCACAAACTAAGAGAGGTTTTTGTTATTTGGCCTATTATGTAGTATTCCAAATTGGAAATAGCAGCAATATGGCTCATAAAATGAAAGAAACCACAAGTATTTAACACATTAAATCATAATACCAATATAATTCCATCTTATTCATCATATATGCATCAAATAAGTACAAAACAATGAGGCACTAAGCATAAAAGAGGATCACACAAGCCTCCAATACATAAACACTCTCAAAAGTGAGATGTTGTTGCAACACAAAATGGCAGAGAGCTGCTACAGCACAGTTATATTATGCATAAATACAACTATATATGATAAAATGATGTAAAAATATTGATATAGGCCCCAATAGAATCTAAACATACAGATCTGGGCACTAGATCATCTTTCCAAGACAACCCAAGAGGGTTTCCGGAAAATGCACGCAATGTGCCAATGTAAGTTGCAGCCCTAGGGCTGGAGATATGTTGCAACAATAGAAATGAGAAGATATGGCTGAATCTGATGTAGAAATCTACATCCCTCCTCTAACAAATCCTCGGGATGAAAGAGTGGCTCCTCCACTGAAGAAATCTCCTCCCAAAACAATCCCTGCAACTCCTCCCTAAAATAACGCAGATCAAGACTGAAATTGCATTGTAGGGGATTAATACTACTTGGCCTGGTGCCAAATGTTTGAAATAAGCCCAAGGGGCTTCTTTACAGGCCTCTGAATGGATGGAAACCTTCCTCCACTAAAAAACTAGCTTTGAAGACACCCGATCTAATCCTCCACTGTTGCACCTTGAAACATAGCACAATAACCTGCAAGAACTGTGCTAATGAAGAAAGTTGTAGCTTGTCTTGAAAACCTGGATGTGGAAATGAATATAATACTCTTCCAAGAGGCATCTCAAGGAAATAGGTGGGATTCCCGCTCGGGAACACCCGGTGCTAAACATCACAGCTACCCTGTTAAACAGCAAGAGGAATCAAAAGTCTAAGCAGACCAATATCAAATGATAATCTAAAACATGAGCTCATATGGATGCCATACTCTTCTTTAAATATAATATGATCTTACTTTCCCTTGGCCCCACTCAATTAGGTCATTTCCTTCATGAGATCCATCTCCCTCCAAAACTACGTTATTCTTCATTTAATCTCCACTCCTCCATGACAGCGTTGTTGACTTGGTCAAAGTTGACTAAATCAACATGATCCAACCCCTATTCACACTTGGAGGTGCTTTATTTAGCTGCTAAAAGAGTCTCCTTTCACACTTGAAGTGTTTTTATTGCTTCTTAGGAGACTTATGGGCCTTCCTACCCATTTATTCACCTACCTAGTGATAAAACAAACTATAATATTCCATTTAGTTGAAGGCTAAATTTTTGGAATATTATAGTCCTCCCCTCCAAAATGTTGCTTGTCCTCAAGAAAATGTATAAGGATAGAAAAATTCCTCCCCTCCTCCTCTTGTGGCCTCCTCATCAATAGTCCCCACCACTACTCAAAATAATCTGCAATAAATCTTCCCTCTAGTGTTTCCTCCCAAGTATGCAAAACCAAATGGTTCACATCATGAAAAGGTGGAAGGTGTAAGTGGAAACCTTCTTTTTTTCCAATGGCCTCCTCAAGGTAGGAGTTATGATAAGCATAGGGGATCTCATTCCCAATGAGAAACTCCCAAACCCATGCTATCATTCAAATGAAATAAGCCATTCTAGGTAGCTCATAAAAAGAATGCTCAACCCCCAGTTTATGCAATGTATTGGGGCTGTATGGAGAGATTAAATTATTCCACCCAAGTTGTTTCTCTCTCCATTTATGGTATGTGTGGGGCTTCTGCTAATCTTGGGATGAAATGTCATGGCTTCGAAGAATGGCCCAAGCTACCCCACCAAACAAATCAGCCATGAAGTGCCTCCTCCATAAACTCAAGTTCTCCAAATGGCTCCTCCCACATGAATAAAAGAGATGTAGTAGGGCAATCATGGTTTGCCCATTGTTTCTCCTGAAACATGCAATATGTAAAGTAGGGAGAATCATACCCCCAATGGGCATCTCCAACTCTTGTCCCACTCTCCAAACAAATCTTCCCATGAACATAGAAACATCAGCAATATATGGAAGCAAAAACCAATGAAAACAAGTTTCCATATGACAACCGGAAAGTGGATCATAGTTCCACTCATGGAACTAGCACAGTGCATCCCCTTCCTGCTTCAAATCAAAGCCTAAATAGTTCTTTTCTAGCCACTTGTTTGCTGCCACAATCATCCTATAAGATAGGATCATGAAGGTAAAATGTGGTGTCAATGGTGCACACCAAGAATTATGTGGCTTCCCCCACAAACCACCAATAGGATAGCTAATCTCAATGCTACATTTGGCTTCAAGTACATCATAATTTAATGCATAATAAGGAATGACCCTCCTTAATACAGCATGTTTCTCATATAAAGTAAATAAGTGCAAATCATAATGCAAAAATTTACCTCCTCCACTATGTACTTTGGTCATTGTGTTGAAATGGCTCATTTGGCAGTTCTCCCTTACTCTCAAAGATTAGGGAAGTGGTTGTGCCAACCTCTCCATCAGAATCCGGGCTATGCATCTCTCCATATGCTGAAATATATCATGCTGGATGCCCTACCAAGTGAACTCCTCCATCAAGGAATGAGATGCATAAAAGTGCATGGAAAGAAAGTCCACATGTGTTGCATGTAATAGCTTCCTCTTGAGCTCAGAAAATCTAGTCAAGAAGACTCTGCCATGAAAATATATGACCTCATCAACCACCATGTATCTATCATCTCCCTCCGATTCATCAAGAATCACGCAAGCATCAAGATCCTTGAAATACTCTACCAAGAGTTGAGACCTCCAATATGGATCAATCCTCCTAAGAGACAGCACTGAAGATCTAAAATGTGAAGCTCCCCACATGTTTTTGTCTTCTCCTTTGACATCCCCCATACCAAATTCATCCTCCAAAATGCTGCCATGCCCATCATGGAGCTGCTCATGCTCAAATAAAAGTGGCGACCTTTGGAAGTTGGCCTCCCATGAGAAGCTCCTATCCAAAAAGAATCTCTTGATCTTGGCCATGTAAGCATGAGTGGCCTCCATCTACTCCAAGGTATGGAGGATTCCTTCTTCAAAGGAAGTACCCTATATTTCTCCAAATTCATGGAGTAGCTCCCTTGCACCATGAAGGTGCCATCCTCCATCACTACAGCAACTTTTATCAACGCAGTATGTGTAGTGAGAGTGGGTGATGCTGAAAATGGGAGAATGTCTCCCTCCTCCTTGAGTCTATCCCAAAATATCAGCACTGTAATAGACCCCTCCAAAGTATCCACACCTTTGGGATCTAAGAGTGGTGCTATCCAATGTGAATCATTCCTCATCATCTCCTAATCTGGTGGTCTCCCTGGTGGAATGCCTCCATGTAATGAGACATCAATGTCAAGACTAGACTACACATATGGATGGACAACTTTGTCCCTGCCCTCACAATGCAAATCAGTCTACCTCTTCTTTGCATTAACTCTCTGAAATAGATAGGGGTTTTTTCTCCTTACTAAGTGATGTTGACCTTCCTCCCTACCTTCTCCTTTCCTCTTCAATGTTTCACAATCATGTTGTCTATTGATTGTGCCTTGACCTCCATTTATGAGATCCTAGGGAATTCCTTGCAATGATACAAGAATCCCTCTTGTCAAAGCATGTTCTCCTTCTTCCTCTGCATGAGGTACTAGATATTCTCTATATGTGACAGCGCTATTGCCCCCATCCTTCTCTCCCTCTTCAATATGAATGGGAGTCACCTTCTCAATAAAAGGATCCTCTTTTGAAAAATGGATCTTGATGCCTTCTTTTCCAAGGATATGAGATAGAGATATTGCCTCTAGCAAGGTAGTATGCAAGATGTGAGCTGCTCCAACAGTTTTCTGAAGTGGATTTGATTTTATAGGTTCCTCCATCATATGCAAAGGCTTTGCTGGTTTTGGTTTGTTTGGTTCCACCAATGATGTTTCAGAATGCTTTCCATAAAACCTTTCCACTAATCTCTTAGTGAACTTTGCATGAGAAATATTTTCATTTTAAAAAGAAAAATACTCAAATATCCACCATGCATAGGCCTTACCTCCAAAATGTAGCGCTGCAAATTTGATGGCTTCATCTTCAAAAATTTGGTGTTGTTGCAAATAGGTTTCTAGCTTCTCCACCCAAGCTCTAACCAGATGTGTAGGTGAACCATCAAAAGTGGATAGGAAAAATCTACTCATATTATGATGCTTGCTCCTCTCCGCCTTGATCTTGCAAAACTATGGAAAAGTGATATGATCTCTAAAATTCTTAGTTTGAGATTCATATTCTTGCAGAAAATTACTAAGAGTTTCCCTCCTAGGAATTTCTTCTTCTTCTATCCCTCTCATAGCAAATCTGGGCATATCACTGCGTTGTGCATCATATTGTGTGGTTGCATGCTCACAGTCATCATATGAGAATCTAGAGTTTGTTTCATATTCAAACTCTCTTGGAGATTCTCTACACATCTCCTTCCTCATCTTCTTAAGATCTCCATGAATGCTCTGCAAAGTTTGAGAAATAAAACTTTTAAAGTCTCTCCTCATTTATTCCTCCAAAGAATGGAGTATTCTTTTTGTCTTTTATGTTCATCTTTTCTTCTTCTTGTCTTCTTGATAGCATATTGGCTAAGATTCCACAAGCTGAGCCAAGATTATGCTCTGATACCACTGTAGTATTCCAAATTGGAAATAGCAACAATATAGCTCATAAAATGAAATCAGCAGCAAGTATTTAACACATGAAATCATGAGACCAATATAATGCCATCTTATTCATCATATATGCAATAAATAAGTACAAAACAATGAGTCACTAATATTAGAACATGATCACACAAGCCTCCAATACATAAACACTCTCAAAAGTGAGATGTTGCTGCAACACAAAATATCGAAGAGCTACTACAGCGCAGTTATATTATGCATAAATACAACTGGAGATGATAAAATGATGTAAACATATTGATATAGGCCCCAATAGAATCTAAACATACAGATCCGGGCACTAGATCAGCTTTCCAAAACAACCCAAGAGAGTTTCCGAAAAATGCACACAATGTGCCAATGTAAGTTGCAGCCCTAGGGCTGGAGATATGATAAACAATATCAATGAGAAGATATGGTTGAAGCTGATGTAGAAATCTACAACCCTCCTCCAACAGATCCTCTGGATGAAAGAGTGGCTCCTCCACTGAAGAAATCTCCTCCCAAAACAATCCCTGCAACTACCCCTGCATCTCCTCCCTAAAATAACGTAGATTAAGATTGAAACGGCACTGTAGGGGATGAATACTATTTGGCCTAGTGCCAAATGTGTGAAATAAGCCCAAGGGGCTTCTTTACAGGCCTCCCAATTGACAGAAACCTTCCTCCACTAAAAAACTAGCTCTGAAGACACTTGATCTAATCCTCCATTGTTGCACCCTGCAACACAACACAATAACCTACAGAAACTGCGTTGATGAAGAAAGTTGAAGCTTGGCCTGAAATCCTGAATGTTGAAATGAATACAATACTCTTCCAAGAGGCCTCTCAAGGAAAGAGGTGGGATTCCCACTCGGGAACACCTGGTGCTAAATAGCACAGCTACCCTGCTAAACAACAAGAGGAAGCAAAAGTCTAAGCAGACCAATATCAAATGATAATATAAAACATGAGCTCACATGGTTGCCATCCTCTTCCTTAAATAGAATATGAGCTTACTTGCACTTGGCCCCACTCAATTAGGTCATTTCCTTCATGAGATCCATCTCCCTCCAAAACTGCATTATTCTTCATTTAATCTCCTCTCCTCCATGACAGCACTGTTGACTTGGTCAAAGTTTACTGAATCAACATGATCGAACCCATGTTCACACCTAGAGGTGCTTTATCTAGCTGCCAAAAGGGTCTCCTTTCACACTTGAAGTGTTTTTATTACTGCTTAGGAGACTTATGGGCCTTCCTACCCATTTTTTCACCTACCTAGAAATAAAACAAACTATAATATTCCATTTAGCTGAAGACTAAATTTTTGGCATATTACACATTATTGACAAAAAAAACTTTTAGTTTTGAAAATATTGCTTCCATCTGTTAGAAAAGCACGCCAAAAAATAATATCTGAAACAAGAAGAAAAATACAGAATTTTATTTTTTGAAATATATGCCTCCAAGCACATTAAATATCTCCTAAACCATAACACCCATATACAAACAGAGAGAAGGTTTTTTTCTTTGGTCTGTTTTTGAGAAAAACCTCTTTCTGTTTTTTGAAATTCATTTTAATTTAGTCAGAAACCTCTTTTGAAAATGATGACAAAAATATTTAGTTTCACAGCAAATTCGTAGCAAGTCCAAGTAGCCCTCCATGCCCTGTATGGTTACACACCTCCTCTGGAAAAATGGATCAAATGGGTAGGATTGAAATTTCTATGTGATGGTTTAGAACTCCTGAAGTGTGATCTCCAAGTTTTTCAGACCTCCTAGATGGTTGATTCCTACTTGTGCAACAAATTCGCAGCAAGTCCAAAATTTCAAGCTTATGATGGCCTTTTTTCTTAAAAATGGCTAAGGAACACTCTTACCACATAAAAAAAGCTTATAACACCTTATCACACTTTCATAACTACAAAACTCCCACACTTCACCAAAATGAGGGACTATGCAACTTGTGCAGCAGAGTGTAGTAGGCCTCCATGGTTTATATTGTTGCGGAGATTTCCAAGAAAAACAGTGTAAATGGGTATGTTTGGAATGTAAGTGTGATGGTGTAGAACCAATAAATTAGTTTTTTCAATCCTTTCAGACCTTCAAGATAGCTAAATCCAACTTGCGCAGTAAATGCACATTAGATTATTTCCCACGAGCTTTGAATGTTTCCCTTCAGCTTCTGAAACCTTCTTGAACCTTGGCACTGCTCTAGAGCTCTAAATGAATCACATATGAGGGAGAAGGACATAGGTTCAAGGAAATTTTAATTTTATGCCACCTAAAACCATTTTCTTGCCATGATGGTGGTTTTGAATGATGACATGAGATGGTACTTTTACAATCATGAGTAGGACATGACACTAACTGACTCATATGACTGACATGACCTCCAGAATTGAATTATAATGAGAAAATTATTCATGACGTGACTCATTTCGCTCTCATAATAACCCTTTTATGACACATATATTTACAATTACTTTGATCAATTTGACTCTTTTATAAAAATACCCCTTAGACTATGAGACTCATGAAAACATAAGTTAAATTTTACAAAATACCCGCAAATGAATAGTAAGATAGAAAAACTATTATCCCTATATTATAGGGCCCTAACAAGTGATAAATCTTTTCATTCTATTATAAACATAGAAACATTTCCAATGGCGCAACAATCATGTCAATCAGAGTTCATATGTGAAAGTTATGCCACTCAAAAGTTGACCTTCCTCTTTTCACCACCATAATTGGAAATGATGCCACGTTAGAACCCAATATTCATGGAAAAGGGGATATCCACATGATTATGATGTATAATACTCTAGAATACTCCATATTGTAACTCTGGTTAAGATTTTAGGTAGTCAAACCTAACCACTAGTAGGCGATTGAGCTATGTTGTAATCGGGCCACTAGGAGGAAAAGGGGATCCATTATTTTGAGTGCATTTGTTCCATAGTCAAGAAAAAACGGCCAAGAGGGATAGGAGGTGGAACACATAGAGATTATTTTTTTATTGTAGCAGTCCACGGGCCACATGCCATACTTCTTTATACCCGCAACATATTTCCATTTAGAGAAAGAGAGTGGAGCGACCTCACCTTCCAATTGGTTTTTTTCTCCCGAAAGGGTTTCTTAGAGCATATCTTGCATATAATGTCTGTGTATGAGCCTTTATTTTGTCACTCTCTATTTTCGCATAAATTTTCATTTGCATGCTGCATGCACTATTAACAATAATCTATAAATCCATAAATCTAATAAAATTGTAATAGTGTAGAACTTAATATTTTAAATATAATTTTATCAGATCTGTGGTGATGAAATGTTTAGTGGAATATCCACGGAATTTTACGAACCATATTGGTATCAGAGCAAGTTTCTTTGAAATATTTTTTGGAGATTTGCGGGGGATCTAGATCAATTGGGTGAAAGGTCAAAAAACCCTAACTAAGGCTAATGAATCTATGAATAACCCTTGTGATCCTGCAAAGGAAAGGTTTTTATGGCTGGAACAACAATTCATGGATATAAATCATAATGTAAATCTCCAACAATTCATGGATATAAATCATAATGTAAATCTCCTTATGGTGGCCCTAAACAATAATCCTGGGATATTCAAAGAAGATGGGGGTTTAAATGTAGAAGACAAATCAAAACGGGGATTAGGAGATCAAGATGAAACAAAGAATCAACCAAATAAAGAACTCAAAAAATATCAACCCAGTTTGAGTGTCATGAATCAATCACATCCCATGTTTAAAATGGAAGTGTAGGTATATATAGTCATACCACAACAAGATTGACACTTTGAAGTTGATAGATGGTTGCAGGAACTGGAAATTTATTCAATGTCCATTGAATTGATTAAGAATAGAAGATTCTATTTGTGCGACTTAAATTAGATCAGGGTTGTGTATGTGTGTTTGGCGCACGAATGTACCAAATCACACCTAATTAAGAGGAGTGGTTTTTCCCTCTTAAGTTCTTGGTCACAGGCAGAAAATAAAGGGAATCAAGAAAGTTAGGGAACATTCTAAGACATAAACATACTAGATAGAGAAATAGCATGCATATTCAAACATAAAAACTAAACCAAAACAAATAATAAAAAATCTCTAAATAGAGTCAAACAACTTCAATAATCCAAATGGTGGCGCTTATGTCCCCTCTTATTGAGTGTTGGTAGGAATGAAGAATGAAACTTTTACCCACTTTCCAATTGGCCCTTAGAATTAGGGATTTCCAAGTCCCAATGCAAGGATGTCTTTACTTCCGAGCTACCTTGGCGAAGAATCTCCCTCTTTCTACTTTGGTGGACTGGAATTTTTGGGTGGCCAACAACTGAGTCCCCTCTATGTCTGCTCCGGATCACACACTACTGGATATCTTGGGGCAATTATGGCTAGCATAACAATGTATTCTCATATTATTCATCTCTTAGTGGCCTTTTATAGGAGAATTCAAACTCTCCTTCCCTCTCTTGTTACAATTTGGATGGTGACCCAAGAGAGGAGTGTGATTCCATTGCGTGCTCCTTTGAGGTCCTAAGGAGGCTTGGGCAGCTATCCTTAGCCGGCCTCAAGTGTGGGATCAATGTCCTGGAGTGTGTCTTGTGGTCTCAGAAAGTGACTTCCGCCACTCTCAATTCCGCACGGCTTTTTGAGGAAAAGTCGCGCTTATTGAAGAAATATGTGTGCATTAGGGGAATTTTGAGGTCTAAAATGGGCCTCCTAAGGAAATTATAAAATAATAGTGGAAAAAATCTAATAAGATTTTATGACATCATCAAATTTTAGAGGGAAAAATGAAAAAACTACTTTTTCAATTCATATTTTCAACTTATCTCCCAAAGTTTTTACTCAAATTTCGAGCGGGAGACTCGTTGGATGCGGAATTTAATTCCCCATCCAAGGAGTACCCATGTTGCATACTTTCGATGGGTCCTACTACACGAAAAATGAGAAATACATTAAAAAAAACGTGATTACAATCACGTTTTTTATGTATTTCTCATTTTTCATGTAGAAGAGTTCATCGAAAGTATGCAACATGGGTACTCCTTGGATGAGGAATTAAATTCTGCATCCAACGAGTACTCCCGCTCGAAATTTGAGTAAAAATTTTTGGAGATAAGTTTAAAATACGAGTTGAAAAAGTAGTTTTATTATTTTATTATTTTTTAATATTTTTACTTTTTTACTCCAAAAATGGTGAATCATCCATTATGGATGACATCATGATCTTGAATCCTATTGGTTGTTATAAAGTTTATTTTTGTTGTACATTTTTCTTATGAGGCCCATTTTAGACCTCAAAATTCCCCTAATGCAAAGGCATATTTTGCTGGTTCCTTCAGTGCGCAATTTTATTTTTCTCTTAGACCTTAGATATTTTTAAATACTTTAGATGCTCTAATGTCTTGCAGCCCCATAAATCCTTCAGCCTAACATTAAATAATTTCATCTTTTCTCGTCCGATTTTCCAGTGATAACAGTTGCCCCCTAATGTGTGAGGTCTAGGAAGAACTGTATAGTCGAAATACATTATATTTTCTTTTCTGTGTACAGTGTGGAGAGAGAGAGAGAGAGACTTGCGTGTCGCACGGAGTTGGAGACACCTTACACCAAGTTGAAGAGCGGCCACATCCTGTGGGAAACTTGCAAGCAATGGTATGATATAATAAATACAATTTTTCTACGAGCCGAGCATGTCCCATGCTTATGATGCTTTGGCTAGCTAAACAAATCTACTTGACAGATATAAATTCTGTCTATGTCACTAGTATGGTAGTGATCTGCTAGGTGATGACGATGACTGTTTACGCCCTCGGGGGCAGTTTTTCTTTGACAATAGGTGGAATGTGGTACCCATATGCATAAATTTGGTATGGCATATAAATGTGCATTGTATGCATAGATGTATGGCTGGGACCTTCCCGTGTAAGCATTGCTGAAAGTGACACTTGTAAAGGCATGGGTCTTCGACGAATTTGATCAAAGTGCAATGGTTGTAAGGTACGATACCATCTTAACATGAAAGATTTTTTTGTAGTCGAATTTCAAGAGGATTGATGACATCTGTGGGCAATTATGCCTCCCGTAGTGCCACCTGAGGATGTCCCTTTTGTGGAGAGGGGTGATGCAAGGTAACGCTTCCTTTTTGGAAAATAGGTGTTGATGTCAAAAAAAAGAAAGCCTCAATTGAATGAGAGAGTCACTGATGCAGGGAACAAGGATCCTGGATGTGATGCATTTAACATAGGCATGATCGCGAGGGGTGACTGAAAATTTATGTCGGGGATTTAGTGGCCCAAGGTCAGAGTATAAAAAGTAGCTTGGCAACAGTCATAACTATTTCTGATGGGGAAATCCCTGGAGTTGGTAGGATATCTAGGGTGGGTATATATTGGTTATGAATGTCATGGTGGCTTCTGCATGAGGGTGTGATACTTCGACCAAGGGTGACGAGGGACTGCTTCCATGGGAGAAAAAATGAATGGGTGGGTGGGGGACATAGTGCACCGTTTGTGGTCTTTGTACACTTACCAAAATAATAAAATAATGGGGTTTGGTTTGTACAAAACACCGAGACGGGTGCCCCAAAACATGAAAGTGTTCGCTCACTAATGATGTGAGGAAGGTGTTTTTGTTGAGGGTGGGGGGGCCATTGGTTGGTCTCATGTGTGGGGTTGATGAAGCGGATGGAAAATGTCACAGATGGGCTATGCTGATGGAGATATGGTATGCCAAATGCGAGGCACGGTAATGCGCTTTTGATCTACTTGTAAAACCTGGAAGTTTGGGAAAGGGGTTTTAGTTCGATATGGTAAAACTTGACCTAATGCATGGCGGGTGAATGGGCATGAGGTGCTTCCCGGACTAAAGTGGTATGGCCATGGCGTTGTTATTTTTTGTGATGTATGGTCTATTGTGGGTGATGGGCTCCATAGAGGGGAGGCTCTACTGACCGACGAGGATGTTTATCATGTGCAATGTGGGGTGATGATAAACATGGTCAGGTGTTTGGAACCTATGGTTAATTTTTTATGGAGAAATGATGTCAGGATATGCATAGTTTTTTTGGGACTCTATCATGCTGAGGGTATAGTGATACCTGCTCTGGAATTTTCAGTGGATGGAGTGGTGGATGGATTGCATACCACTTGCAAAAAAAATACCCCAAGTGAAAGCATCTTCTTTATTCAAATATTATTGAAATACATGTGCTTTAAAAAAGAAGATGAGAGAGGGCATACCTGTCGGCACTGAAAAAATATTTTTTTGGGGGTGCAAATGTGTGGCACCGCCTTTGACTGTTATGGAGTGTTGATCGCAATGTTGATTTTGGTTTGGTAATTTAGCCTTTTGAGCTCTCGTTATGGTCCTCGAAAGTTTCTGAAAAGTGCCACATATAGGTGGATATGGCTCAATTCTATTCATTTATATTCGTTGAGAATTTGAGGTTTTGAGATGTCAGAGGCTTTTGTGAAGCATTTCTTGCCATTGCAATCAACCTGAGTACCTGGGACTAGATATTTTTTAGTCAAGTAAGCTCCATGTCATCCTACATTTTAATTTTTTCAGTGTGTCGGTGCCAGGGTCTGCACAAGATGGATTTGTATGGATCCTAGGCTAGTTTTTTACTTGACTGCGCGGGTGATCAAGGTACAGGCGCACAACTTGCATGAAAAAATGAGGTTTTGCATGCATTTATCACGTTTGTCCTAGCTTTGGGTGTGCCTTTGGTGCATCTGTGAGAAGGAAAGATGCGCTCTCCTCGTGCTTGTCTAAGGAATAGGCACGCAGAGGGCTGAAGCTATTTTTTCAAAATTTTGGGAAATTTTTTCTATTTTTCAGTGTGACTAATGTGTGCGTGTTTGATGATAGGATGTTGTGGAGGGAGAGGGATTAGCCCAATATTCGTGTTTACTTGGTTGTTGATGGTCATGTGTGCCAACAGTTGGCGCGCTGAGATCTTCTCAAGTTCATGGAGAATGACCTGCTATGATCACAAGATCGTCTTTTGCACTACCTGATCCGATGCTGGAATAGGCGGCGCAAGGTAATGGTGTTGCGGGGGTGTGACCTTGTTATCCGTCCTGAGATAGATATATGTTTTGTGACTGAGTTGTTGCCTCAAGGTGAGGCGCTTCACCATCCACTTCCCTCTAGGAGAGTGGATCTTGAGAGATTTTAATATGTGCCATGGTGGGGCACCCCTCACAGAGGCGTGCATATTGATTGCCATCAAGATAGAATTCACCGAGCGGTGTGCTCGACAAACATTGTGCGACTTGTGGGGCCGTATTCTCCTCATTGGGTATATTGGGACCGTAGATCAAAGGTTGTCTTGTGTTGGTCGAGGGTTGGGAACTTTTTTTAATTTTCCCATTTTTGTTACGACGAGGTATGGCGTGTTTTCCAAGGTCCGTGATGGATCAAAGTCGTTTACTTATGCTAGCATCCTATGCAGCCCCCATTTATGAGTGGGTGGTGCCGCCGAGACCTATGGTGGTCGTGCCTCACTGGGGCTGAAAGAGCTTCGCGCATGAGGAGGTGGGCCCCCCGTGATGCTCCCGCCTGAGGCGGGGAGGTAGGTGGGGCATTATTGGAATGCTACCATGGAGTCTTGGTTTGAGCCCAGCTTGGTTTGAGCCCAATCCTCATATGTTAATCCTCATATGTTCTCGCCATTCCCTTATGCGTGGATGGACTTTCGTGGAGACCCGCACATGGGGTCTACCTGGTGGATATGATTGGGGGTCGGCTAGTGTGTATGATTTTGTGTTTTCGATTTACTTTGAGAAATTATATTTTGTATGTGTATTATGATGACACTAACATAGTTTTGTTACTCTTGCATATGTTGGCGAGATCGGACGTTCAATGGCTCGGTTAGTGGGGCACCATCCGATTCAGCGACTTCGAGGAGCTCGCAGGGGATAGGGAGGAGCTCTAGAGCAGCCTCTGGGTGGAGCACTGGACGGAGGGGCCGACCCCTTAGGGGAGGGTAGCAGCTCGACTGCTGTCGAGACTACTGTTGAACAAGCTCATGCTGATGCGGCAGAGGCTTGATTTGTTGAGCAATAGGATAATTTTGAGGTCTAAAATGGGCCTTCTAATGAAATAATAAAATAATAGTTAAACCAATAAAATAATATTTATGAATTTTCAATTCAATTTTTGCACCACAATCCATGTAACCATAGTTAAATTAAATTCAAAAGTTGTACCAAAATAAAATTAATAAAAAAATTGTATTGATGTGACTATAAATAAAAATAAGTTTTTCAAGAAAAAGTCATTATCATTGAACAACTAATGCATTTGTCCTTTGTACTTAAATAATTTAAAATAAAATATAAATATAAATTGGAATTTTTTTTTTTTTTTTAAAACTGAAATGGGTATGGATTTTATTAGTAGGGAACTCCGAATGGCTGTAGCCTTACATCTTTCAGTGCAATTCTTTTACATTTTTTGTTTCCAGCAATTTTCGAATTTCATGGTATACAGATTGTTTCTGGATCTCCGCCATTTGTGCTTAGATCTCCTTGGGCCAAGAGGCAGCCTTTGTTGGCATAGAAGTCTGCCTCTTTGTTTGATTCTCTGAGAATGTGATAGCATTTGAAGGAAGTGAAGTCTTGGAGAAGGTATCTCAGCCTTTGCAGATTCTTGTTTAAACCAGCTTCATTGAATTGGCCTTGCGTATGTATTATTTTGATCAGGATTTCTGAGTCTCCAAATGCTTGCAGCTTCCGATGTCCTCTTTCTTTGGCTATTTGGCAAACTTTTAACAGGCTAAGGATTTCGGCTTGATTGTTAGTTCGCTGTCCTAGACCCCAACTGAAGGTTTCTATGATGCCTCCATCAAAAGAGTATATGAGTCCTCCAGCACCTGCTGTCCCAGGGTTGCCTTTAGAGGCACCGTAAAAAAAAGCTGTTGTTATTCCTTGCTTCCTCCACCAATTTTGAAAAGCTTCATCCTTTTCTCTTAGCCTCCACTCAGGATTTCTGAGGGGTTTTTTTGTGCTGTGTATCCGTTGGATGAATGCTTGAATGCTAAGCCAATTCTTTTCCTCTTGCTGCATCGAATTGTCCTCTTTGATTTTCTGAGAATTCAAAATTTCTAGAAGGAGTCCTTTTGCTTTTGCTGCTACCATGTTGGGGGTCCAAGTTACATTGTTAAATATCTGCTCATTTCTAGCTAGCCATAGCTTCCAACACACTAGCTTGGGGAGAGTGATCTAGATTCTGGCCCATGATGAGTTTAGGGAGAGCGACGGGTATCGCTCTTTCCATGAGAGGAATAGGTCCACAATTGAAGTTTTAGTGGGGATAACAACCTTTAAACCTTGAAGAGTATGGGTCCAAACTCTGTTTGCATATGGACATTCAACAAATAAATGATCCATGGTTTCCATGGCTTCTTTGCAAAGTGTGCACCTATGCGGAACTGCAATGTTTCTTTTAATAAGGTTTTCACCGGTCAAGATCTTTCTATGCATTAGAGTCCAGAAGAAGAAGTTTACCTTGGGAAATGCCATTGGATCCCATACCTCTTTCCAAAATTTTGCTGGTTGAATTCAGTATCTGTGTGTTTGCATCAATTCATATCCTTTGGCTGAGATGTATGCTCCTGTAGGTCCCCATCCCCATTTATCCTTTTCTGATTTATGCATCGGGGCAGCCTCGCAAAGTTCCTGTTTGAGCATTTCTGATTGCTGCAATAGGTGAGCTGGGATATCTCTGAATTCCCAATCAATCCAAAGCCCAGACTCGTTCCACTTTGAGATATCGTAGAGCGTCTTGTCCCCTTTGTTTTCTAAATACTCACATATCTCATGCAGGCTGTCTTGTGTGGCTAATGGCGAATGTCCCATTATACTATCAGTCAGCAGCTTGACGTGTTTCCCATTCCCTAGGATACGATATAAATTCCGGGTGAAAAAACTCTGCCCTTTAGTACATAACTGCCATAACATCGAGCTCTTTTTGTTGTTTTCAATCTGCAAGTTTCTTATATTTTCATTTGGGAGGTATTTATGCCTCAGAGTTGTGCTGACGGGATTATTGGGTTCGCTGTGGAGTTTCCAGAGTATTTTGCATCCCAGAGATACGTTGGCAGAGTCCGGATCTCGAATTAGAAGGCCTCCTTCCTTCAAAGTTTGCTTTGCTATCTCCCATTTCACCAGATGAAATTTTCTCTGATTTCCTTTGCCTCCTTGCCACAGAAAATCCCTAATGATTTTATTAATCTGTCCTGAAATTGACTTGGGAGCCATCAGGTATGACGCTTGATAAATTGGCATAGATGACAACACTAATTTTATAAGGGTTAATTTGCCTCCATGAGTTAGCCATTGACCACCCCATGTAGCGATTTTACCTCTAATTTTTGTAATTACTCCTTCCCATAGATTGACTCTGTTTGTGCCCAGTGTTAGTGGCAGTTCAAAATAGTTTATTTTTTCCCATTTTGCGTATCCATTAAACCCCAAGATGTTTGCTATGTTTTGAGTTTCTTCCTCCTCTATATTCCAGCTATAAACTGCACTTTTCCTTTCACTAATTAGAGCTCCAGATGCTTTACAATATGCTTGAAGAGTGTTTTTGAATGCAGATCCTATTCTAGATGAAGCTCCACCCAGCATGAGGGAGTCATCCACGAACAATGCATGGTTTATTGCTTTAAGGTCCTTTGTTATTTTTAAACCTAGGGCTATTCCTGTTATCATATCAAGCTCCAACTTTCTGCTCAACGTGTCCGCCATTAAGATGTAGAGGAAAGGAGAAAGGGGACATCCTTGTCTCAACCTCCTCGTGGCTTGGAATAAATCAGCTGGCCTCCCATTTACCAAAGGTGTAATCCATGGACTACCGGTGCATGCTTGGATAAGATTAACAAACTCTTGATCAAATCCAAAGGAAATTAGAACTTGATATAGATAGGACAACTTGACTCTGTCGAAGGCATTAGCCATGTCTAACTTGATCAACATACCTTTCTCCTTTCTGAGATTGTTGGAATGCATGACTTCCTGGACTTGGATTACGTTGTCCAGGATATGTATCCCATCGACGAAACCCCCTTGCGAATCTGATATGAGTTTGCTCAGCAATGGCTTTATTCTATTTGCAAGAAGTTTTGCAATAATTTTATGTGAGGCGTTGCACAAAGAGATTGGTCTGAACCTATCAAAGGAGGAGGGGTTTGTCTCTTTCGGGATTAAAGCGAGGAAGGTTGAGTTGGTGCTACCCCCCATTTTTGCTTTCTTCAAGAATCCTTTTATCATTCTAATTAGATCTGTTTTTATTATATCCCAGCATATCCTGTAGAAGTGAATAGTGAACCCATCTGGCCCAGGGGCTTTGTCTGGATTCGTGGACCAAATTATATTGCTGATTTCTTCTTCATTTGTTTGCTTCAATAATGTTGTATTGTCCTCTGTGGTGACCAATGCCGGAATGTTCTTTAGGAATTTTTTTTTATCTTCTTCACAGTCCTCTTTCTCTTTGCTGTAAAGATGATGGAAATGTGATACTGCAACAGATTTTATCTGTTCTATTCCTTTGCAAAGCCTCCCATCAGAGGAAGTGATCTCTGAGATGTGATTCCTGGAGAGTCTAGCTCTACATTATCGATGAAAGTATGATGTGTTCCTATCTCCAGCTTCCAGCCAGAGACTCCGGGACTTTAGTCTCCAAAACTCTTCTTCATTTATGAAGGAGAGGAATGTTTTGCATTGGGCTACTTGCTCCTTTTCTAATTCTGTTTGGTTTATATCAATTGTGTCCATTTCACTTTGCAATATTTCCAAATGTCGCACTGCCTCGATTCTTTGGTCTTTGGGTGTATTTGTTGGAAGTTTACTCCATTCCTTGAGTGCCTTTTTTGTTAATTTTAATTTTTGTTCCCATACATAATTGGGAGAGCCATTAACTGAGGTGTTCCATGCCATTCAGACCGTCTCTTCAAAGTCGCTCTTTCCATTCCACAGAGGGCTAAATCTGAATGGGATTGGCCCCAAATTCTCTTCCTCCTCAAGCAATAACCGGATGGGCTTATGATCCGAGGTGAGCTTTGGAAGGATGGCTGATGAGATGAGCTTCCGTTCCAACAACATTGTGCTTTGGACCAAGAACCTGTCCAGTCTGGCGGATATATGTTCTTCCCCTGTCCTGTTATTTGTCCAGGTACAGAGCCCTTTTCTTGGTTTAAAGGCCAATAGATCCCATTGTTGTATCATGTCTTCTACTACTTGGATCATCTGATCTTTGCTGTTCCTGCCCCCTCTCTTTTCTTTTTCATTCATTACTAAATTTAGATCTCCAACTATGATTATATTGTTTGGAGAATTCAGTTGCAAAAACTCATTTAATGTTTTCCAACAGTCTTTCTTTTCAGAATACAATACCGGAACATATAAATTGAATAGTGCAATGGTTAACTTACTTGATATATGCTTCAGCTCAGTGAAACACCAGTGTTGTGTGTTGTGTGAATTGACGAGCCTGAAGTGATCTTCCTTCCACAAGGTTTTTATTCCACCCGAGGAGCCTCTTACGCTTATTGCTTTTACTGTGTTCTTTTTCCATTTCTTTTTGCTGATCTCAAGAAGGGCTTCCCCTTCAATTTTTGTCTCTTGGAGCATTAGGATGTCTGCAGGTTCCGCTTTCATAAGATCTTTGACCGCTTCTATTTTCATAGGATTCCCGAGCCCTCTGCAATTCCAAGAGACTATTCTCATTACTTATTGTTCGGGAAGTTGGGCCTCCTCCTTTTGGTGGCCTTTTCCTTGTGTTTCTGCTAATTGACATTTCTATAGTGGGTTGGCTTCCTTGAGTCTTTTGTCTTTCCGCTTCTTCCTCCCTCACTTCTCTGCGAGACTTTCTTCCTGCTCTTTTGGTAGGCCTTTCTATGATCTCGTCCTCCGAGGAGCTTGGTGATTCATACACTTTATTTCTTGTTGCATAGACGTATGAGGGAGAGGGAGATACTTTGGGGGTTTTCCCTTGCTCCTCTCTTCCTTTCCCAATAGGGGAGGATCTTGATTGATTGTTGTTGTTCTTGTTTTCTTCTAGAGTTTCTATGACCTTGTTGGACTCTTCATTTTGATCTCCTGATTTTGAGGTGGGGATGTTGTTCCTGTTTGCTTCCGGAGTTTCTATGGCCTTGCTGGACTCTACATTTTGATCTCCTGATTTCAAGGTGGGGATGGAGGTCCCATATTTTTGTTCTTGCCCCTTTGGTTCAGGGTTATTTCCCTTTGGAATTCTTTTGGTTTTGGGTTTTGTTGTCCCTGATTTCTGCACTGTGGTCCATTGTTCTTCTTTCGCGATCTCGCTCTCCTCTCCTTCCTTTTTTTTGCAGTGTCTTGCGAAGTGACCATAGCCGTGACAATGTCGGCATTTGAAGGGTAACAGCTCATAATCTAGCTCCTGGATGTGCGACCATTCAGCTACTGTAAGTTTGATTGCCTCTAGTAACCCTTCCTCCAGATCAACCTCCACACAGATTCGTGCATAGGAGTATTGGTCTTTTCGAACAGCTTGATCGATATACCTTCCAAGCGAGTTGTCGATAGCCTGTAGAGATTTTTGATTCCAGCAATGTAGTGGGAGATGAGGTAGACGGACCCAGACTGGAACAACAGACGGAACGTCCTGGGCTGGGTCAAAGTCAGGGGTCCATTTGTTCAAGTATAAACCCTGAGGCCCCATGAAGTAAGGACCATTTCTGAAAATGAGGTTTTTGTCATCCGAGCTTTCAAACATGAACACATAGAATCCTTTTCCAACAAAATGGCTCTTGATTCCTTCATAAACAAGCGGTGTCCAGTTTCTCCGCACCCATGCTTCAACTGATTTGGGAGAGGGCCAGAGCCCGGTAAATTGTCCAATGAGCCCTCTGTCTACTAGATTGACTGTGGATCTACAAGTCTCTGCTATTGGCGGTTCAACGATTGGGATGCAATCCATCTTTTTAACGAATTTCTGTTGTGCCTCAGATATTGGTCTTTTGTGAGAACCAGCGATGAGCTTCTTGAATTCTATCAGATCGGGCAAGGGAGGGGCAGGTTCGGCACCCCCGTCGGCCTCCATTGGAGCTGAACCCAGAGAGAAAAGAGTGATGGCAGCACAGCTAGGAACACAAATACCGAGAAACTTAATCCCGAGCGATAATATAAATTCGTAAATTCTTAATTATATAATAGGTTATTAATTAAATTTATATTATTTAAATTGTATAATAACATGTAATTAATGTACTATATAAAAATAATATAATAAATATAATATATTATTTTATGTATGAATTTTATAACATAAGAAGAAATACTATATAATATAAAAATACTTAGATAGATATATTCTATAACATTCGTATTACTTTTCATAATATTATATATAACAATATATAATACTAATGTAATCATAATGAAATAAATCAAGTTGTATTTAAAATTAAAGAAAAAAAAAAGTATTGAAATTGATTTAATTTATATTTATAAGTATAATATAAGATTTATATACATTGAAATTTAGATTTTTTTTATGCCCCAAACTATGTTGAACCTAATATAACTTTTTTCAAACATACAAACTAATATACCTTTTTCATCATACAAAACTAATATGTTTTTTTTTTTTTTTAATATTTTGTATTGCTATTAATATTATAATAGTATTATTTGTAGATTTGATTTATCCTAAACTTACAAAGTTATATTTTTATTTATTTTGATTTTATATGTATAGATATTAACTTATAATTAATTTGAAATTGTAATATTAAATAAAATTAGATGAATACATAATTTTAAAAATAAATATATGAAAATATACAAATATAATATTTATTAAAAATGGTGTAAAGACATGAAGATTGTGTAGGAATATGTATTGTTTCTTTCAAAAAATATGAAATGAAAATAATAATATTTTATTCAAAAAGTGTGAAATGACATTTATTATGAGTACTTTAATTTATGAGTTTAAAAATACTTAAAGCATTATCATGGTTAACCATGAGTTTTATCAACCATTGAGAATGTGACAAGTAAGTACATTTAACTCAAGCAATGCCACCTCAACCATTAGGATGATGGCATCCCCTAAAATGTGATTGGTTCTCATAAAGTGAATTTTGATTATACATTTTCCTCAAGAGGCCCATTTTAGACCTCAAAATTCCCCTAATGGCTAATAGAGCAGGTGGTTGCTCTAGAGGTCAGAGCTCGGTTGTTGGACGATGCATGGGGTTGAGTGGACCGCTTGACCTAGTGGATGCCTACCCAAGGTTTTGTAGATGACCTCGAGGATGCGTGGTTGGAGGCCTTGATGGCCCAGGAGAGGGGCAATCAACCGGTTCTACGTCGGGTAGGCAATCTTTGTTTTGACGGCGGCTCCAGTATTGGTACCAGGAGCAGTTGTGGGCCCAGGTGCCCCACCTGAGGGAGCACTGCCCTAGAGTTTTATTGTACACAGGGAAATCGCCCATTATGAGGATGCTTTCCCTACTTTTGTTGACTTGTACTTGTGTATCTTTTGGGCTGATTTACGGGTCAGAGACACTATTTTTTGTACTCAGACACATACATTTTTTGTATATATGCAAGAGATATTTTTTGCGGCTCTACATGATTTTCCCCCTGTTTTTGTTTATGGATTATGCTACGTTGATGGATACCTATGTTTTTTATGTTTTTATTTTTTATGTATGACAGTTTATCAGAGACGCATTCCAATTTAGAATATTGTTAGCTATGCGACCAGCTGTTTGGTTTTGACTTCTTGGTACATGTGTGAATGTAATGTAGTCAAATTGTCAGCTTAATATTTTTGCATGCAAGTATTTTCTAAACAGATGTGAATCCCTTATCTCAAATGCTTGGTTTAATTGACACTACTAACTGGGAATCAAGGTAGATATTTTTATGGTGTATGCCCTGATTGAGGGCGTCGCACATAAGTCCGATGACGGCGTCATATTCTATTTGATTGTTTGTTGTTGAGCCGATACAAACACCATTGGTGTAGAGTGGTGATCAATTAGGGTGATAGATAACCTAGGCGGTTGCTGCTAAACTTTGAGACCATCGCGATGCTCCATCAGCAAATCCGAAGTAATGGTGAGGTTGGTAATCCATTGTGACACTAGAGAGCATTTTGTGCCAAGTCTTTTGGTCAAAAATTTAAAGTGTTTGTGTATGTGTACATTGACTCTAGGGGAGGACCTTCTCGACCCTTGTGGGTAGAATTTATTGAGATAAAGGCCATTGACGGGGTTGCTGAGGCATGTTCCGTCCGGTTCAGTCAAGATATATGCCCCCTTGAGGAGGCAATGTTTTATGATGTAGGGTCCTTTCCACAAAATTTTGAACTTTCCTGGCCCTAGGGCTTCTTTTGCAACATCATAGTGGAGGAATAGCTCTCCCTCAATGAATGAGCGAGGGGTGATGTGGTGGTCGAACGATGCTTTTACCCATTTCTTTTAGGCCTCATTGTGTTGCAGCGATTGTTGTCAGATTTCATCGATGAACTCTAGTGGTACTAAATGTTGTTCTAGAGGCAGGGTATCATCGAGGAGTTCAATAGTGGCATGTAAATTCAAGATCTCGCAGAAATCAATGTAAAAGCGTAGGGTGTCCTAATTTTTTATGACGAGAATTTGGGGGCCCAAGATGCACGAGAAACTTGAGTCCTAGTACCAATACATGACGATATGAATCGTATATGGCATATCGTGTTGTCGGCGTTTGGTGGGGGAATAATTTATGTTATGGGAGCTTGCGTGAGTGCAAGGCTAGATCCTTCGTTATGTCGGGCACTTTCCGAGAGGTGGAAGTTGTGCCTCGTACTGAGGTGCTTGAATTTTTCCATTAGCAAGCATGCCTCTGGTTTGTGGTTATGGCCAGTGAAAATTATGCATGGTACCATTGCGCCAGCTAAGCAGATTGTGTGGGAATCAACAACACTCCTCATCCTAGAAGTGCATGCTCGGAAAGGATCCGATGTAGAACATGAGGTCTTATGCTACCATTTCCGAGTTTTAGGCATGGGTATGCCTAACTCTTTTGGGGAGTGAAGACTTAAATTTTCTCTTGCCACTCTAAGCTTTGGGAGATGCTCGCATTTTATTGTATGATGAAAGTGTGAACAAATCCAGAAATAGTTGTGCGTGTTCTTCTCTTGGTTAGAGAGAAGTCTTTGCGGGACAAAAGAGACTGTGCAAAAACTATTTGCGAGGTGCTTCAGTTCTTTGCACTAATTAACACAGTGGTCGATCAGGTCACATAGTATGCACGTTATCCTAGGTTGAACCTGGGTCATGCTTGGTTGCTGCGTCATCCCAGCTCATCCATTATGCCGATATGGGTATGGGGTAGATGGCCTGGGGGCGCTCTGTCTTCTATATTGGTTGAGGATATCTTCGTGTTTCTTCTCTAATGTATGTATCATATCAATTAGAGGGTGAAATCGTGGAACAGAAGCACAGTTTTTCTCACAATGATTTCCTTGACACACTAGGAAAAAAAATCCTAGATATGGGATTCCTATCCTGCTCGCTTGATGACATGACAAGGTACCAGGGGCGTAGCGCTTCTAAGTCAGGGTAAGTGGGAACCACATGATTGGGCATTTTATGCAACGTACATGTTGGTATTCTCTGTAGAGGGTGGTTGGGGGTAATTAAGGGTTCCCTGATTGGTCATTTTCAGCTGACAGAAAGAGGATGATCTACTCGTCACATCTTCTTGAGTTGTCGAGTTGTTCATGGATTCAGAGTCAAAGCCATCTTCTTGGGAGAGGTGAACTATAGTCGATCGCATACAAGTTATTGCTGCATGGAATCTAGGGATATAGTGACAATGGCGTAATGGATGATTGCCACCACATAACTAACATGAATATTGTGTATCTGGGTCAGTGCGATACACTACATGGACTGGATATCGTCGTTGAAACATTTCCAGAGCCAGACAATCGACGATGAAATGATCACTTTCATCACAAAGTACACAGCGTTCGATAGGGGGAGGGGGAATGGCTGGGAGTCTCTCAGGTGACTTTCGTTCCTCATATAGGTATAGAATGGTGTGAGGTTCATCTCCAGATGACTTGGTGGAGGGATCCTCTTGATAGGATTGCTCGATGGCAAGTAAGGCATCCTTATATCGCGAGATCTTTGGGCAATGATGGGTATAGTTTCCATAATTGTTTCCAATAGCATATGCATGAGTTGTATGCAATTATTTGCCTTGAATTTTGGTGGCAGGTTCCTTTTTACGGTAACTTGTTGCCGCGACATCTACCGCAGAGCTAAGGAGAAGTGTTAATTTGTTCAGACTTGGGCAGATGTGGGTAGGATGGCCTACTACGTCAAATATGGTGCAGTGTGGTGATTCCCTTTGTGGGGTGGGATTCTCCACCTTATTTCCTCTTTTATTGGTGTTCTTGGACCTAATCATCGGCTTTGTGGTAGGAGTTATCTGCACCGGGATGTTTGCGACAATATCCTTAACGGGTGGGGCCTCCTTGGGACTGAGGGGGACTAACCCTATAGAGGTGATGTGTGTGGCTCATGTCCCAGTAGGTGGGACGAAGTACCAAAATGGGATTCCAAAAGATACATTTGGTAACACCACGGTGGCCAAGACCTGCTGGGATACAAAACCAGCTAGGGGATAGAGAAAAGGAGTTTGGGAGGTGGCGTAGGTTAGAGAGGCTGTTGTGGCCGAGGACTCAGTGTCATTATTTCCCATCTTCATGTCTTGACTGGTTTCGGTGCTTGATGAGGACATCATGCACACTAGGGTCTCTATGACAGTCGGTAATGACTCAAGTATAATAGGGGGGTCTCCTAGGAATGACCTAAGGATGGATGACGGTTTGAACTAACCGGGGCCATATTCTTGGTACCTTGTAATCATCTCGAAGGATGTATCTACGTAGGGTAGAATGACATCGGTATTTGTTAGGGGTTGCTTTTCGCTCTGTGTCAACTAGTCGACAGTAATGATGCGGTCCTTATGGGGGAACATCATAGTTCAAAAGATGGAGGATGTTATGGCTAACATGGCATACATATAACTCTGGCCAAGGATTATATTGTAATCTAGCTGGGCATCCAAGACTTCAATGTCTTTAAGGACCTTCTTTCTGGCTAAGCAGACCGGGACATTTTGGTAGAGACCAATGGGGGCTAAAGGGCAACCATCATATGCTCTAAGCGTGATGTCTGATGGCTTTAGTCCGGGAGACCCTAACTTATGCCAGAATTTTTTTGACATGATGCATGTGGATGCACCCTCTTCAATGATATATCGGTGAATGGTGATGTTTTGAACTGATTCCGGTATCTGAAAGGAAACCATCAAGGGAAGCCTAGGGGTGGCTTTATCTAAATCAAAAGCCATTAGGCGCAAATCGACAAGGTCGATGGTGCCTAATGCGGAAAGTAAGGCCTTTTGTTGCTTTTGGCATGATTGTAATACCTTCAAAGATGACATAGTGACAGGAGATTGAGCTAGATCATCCACATTGCTATAGTTATGGCCTGCTTTGGAATAGTTTCTTGCCTGCCTAGTTGGTCCCTTATCCATTTTTGGCAAAGGTTCAATAGGAATCTTTGATATGGTCAAAGGTGTTGTCGGTGCACTTGTACTAGCCCCTAAGGAACGGGTGTCTGGTGGGGTATCATAATTTTGGTTTCGTGTCTGAAAAAAAAAAATCTCCATCAGTCATGTAGATTTTGTGGCTATTTTTTCCGAAATCATCGGGATTTTGTTGCTATGTGTTAACTGTCCCTTGATGTGGGAAAGGCCCCTACATGACTATTGTCTGTTGTGAGGATCCCCCTTGTCCACGGTTACCTTGAAGCTTCTTCAGCTCAGGAAGGTTCGGATAGTGGTGATTTTAATGGCCGTACTCACCACGGATCTATCAAGAGTGTTTTTTCCAGAGATTTACCCTCTTTTTCTACCTTTGGGGGTTATTTGGTTCCTGGTTTTGATTTCGGTTGGAATTACCTCTGGTCTGAGATCACAGAGGGTGTTGTTGATTGTTTCCCCCCTGTCTAGGATTTCATTTAGGCTTGTTTTTTCCTTTTTTCTTAACTACGTTAGGAGGATAATTTGGATTCTTTTGATTGTATGGTTGGTGCAGTTGGATTTGGGAAGGTTGTGCAAAGTTCACCTGTGCATTATTCTGCATGGGCGGGCCTTGTGTTGGGGATTGGGTGTATTGCAGTCCCTGGTTTATAAATGGTTGTTGGGGGGTAGCTCTTCCGTCAACATGTCTAGTTGTGTACTAGTTCCCCTGAGCCAGAGGATAGGGTCCTCCATGTTGATGGCAGTATGATGATGCCCTACTGGTCAAATTTTGCGGAGGTGCAGGATGCCTTTGGTAGTCAGGTTGCGATATGTTCTGGGTAGAATCATATGCGTAATCGGGGTATTGAACGTTGCTGCTTAGATGATTTTGGTTCAATGACCCAATTAAATCATCTACGGATTCCGACGCACCTGGAAATTCTTTGTAAGTTTGCAGGCGCGGGGCGTTAGGCATGATATTGTAAATATACCCTGACTGCATATAGATCAACTTTATTTGTTGGGAATTATTGATGGTGTCCCCATCGGATATGGGCCTTTGTTGCACCACATCCTTTTAAATCTCTGGGATGATAATTTTTAGGAACAGGTCTAACAGAACTCGATCGTCGAGTTTGGCTTTGCACAAAATACGATGCCACCGCCATTCGTGGAGATGGTCCGATATATGGACAGTGGGTGTATGCCTAAAGTGGGTCAGTAATTCCATTCCAGAGTCATGGTGGATGGGTAATTGAAAATAGGTCAAGAATGCAATAGCGAGGGTGCTAAAGGTTCCATGTGTAGCAGAGGGTTGCTCCACACACCATTTCACAACTATTTTGGTTAGGGTGCGTTGAAATAGTCTTAGTCGAATAGTATCATCAACGATGTTGTTCGATAAACACCATAGGTGGAAATTCATCACATGATTTCCGAGGTCTTCCGCTTGCTTCCCTTCGAACTTTGGAATGTACAAAGGGAGCTTCATGGGCATAGAAGGCCATGTGGGATTGTGTGCAATGGGGTCATTTGTCAACTTGGTTAAATCTGGTAGATTTCATGAAGCTAAGAAAGGAGACTATGAGTTTTTAGGCATTGAAACCTGTGAAAACACAATGTTCTGGTTAGGAATAGGGGTTTTATGTGATGTATCCTACTGTGCATTCACCTGGCTTCCCGAATGGGTAGCACTTCTCTGCCTTCTAATGGTTGTGGGAGGAGTGGTGTGCGGTGACCCTGTGGGGGTGTTCACTGGTGTGGCGTTAGGAATCCGACTAGGGTTCCCAACTAATGTTGCCCCAATAAAGGATGAACCAATAAGGGTGGTAGTGTTTCGTCTTTGATGCCTAAATGGCGAAAGACCTAGAACCCCTCCTGGTAATGGGGGGAGATCCAAAAGACATCTAGATCGATGAGGTCCCGTTGGGTCCATTCTCGCGTCGACTAGGTATGGTTTTGGAAATATTTGAGAGGATAGAGTTATGATCGAAGAAAAAATTTGATTGCATACATAAAACAAAGCAAAAATAATAAATTTTCCCTTTAGATTAATCTTATGTGATAATTTCCATCAAAAAATATGGTTTTTTGTTTTCTGCGTATGATACTCAAATCCTAGAAGACCTATTCATCCTCACATGCTCAAATGTAACAAGGCCTTGATAATATGTCTTGCGAATGCTAGCACAATGTCCCGAAAGAACTGGCGACGCCTCCAGTCAACCGAAAAAAAATCCACCAAGGTAAGGGTAGAGGATGTAGTGTTGCTTGCTCCATCACCTATAGGGAAGGATGCCCTAATTTTGGCCACTAAGCACCGTCGTCCCACATGAGTATTTGAGTCTTGGGCTTCTTGGTAATTCAGATACCAATATCGAGTATTAGATGGGTCAGGTAGCTCCGAATAATATCACACGCACTGGGCCTAAGCCTAACCCCCTTTGAATCGAGTCTCTAATGTGCTCGGGTTTTCTTTGTGGTGGGCGGATAGACAGATTTGAAAGTTCCCTAAATAGCCAACTTCTATGTTTCAAGATGTATACTTACCACGATGGCTTATTAGATGCCTACCCCCTTGGTCCTAACTTAAACTATAAATTCTCTTGTGGCCCCTATGGGGAGAGTGAGTTTCGTTAAGTTAGTTTTAGGTATCTTCAATTTACTTAGGGTGTGAATATGTGTGAAAAAAATGTGAACAAGCACATAGTTTGAACGTGTGGATATTCAATGATCCTTTTCAAAATCCCCTATTTAAACTATGTTTTGTTGTTCCTTGCTCAAAAGAAAAACATGTGCGGATATGGGCTGCTTCCAATGTTTCCTAGTTAATATAAATGATCAACTATAGGGAGATGGTGAGTTATCAATAGAGAGTGTTCATATGCTTTCCTAAGATCACCAGAAGGTGCAAAGGCAGCAGAGATTACTTTATCTCTACAAACAATTCGATCCTAGTCCTAAATCCTAGTGCAAAAAATTAAACTAAACTAATAATTTTTACACTAGAAAAAGAAAAAGGATTTAGCTAAGCATGTGTGGACTGGAGCCACTTACTTTGGTTAATTATCTAAGTTTTTTTTGATGCCTAAATTTTTAAAACATAAATTATTTAAGAATGGAAATTAATCCCCCCCCCCCTACTTATACTATGTGTTAACTTTGCGAAAATCAACCTGAAATAAAACTAACACTTAAACTACTAAAACACAGCTAAAAGTGATCTTTAACAAGTTGTGGGACACCTCAACCAGTGTTGGAAGATTTATTAAGGGCTACTAGTCACTTTACAAGCAATAAATAAATGGAAATAGTAGAAAAATACTTCTATTGGTTTCCTCGCGCAAAAGGCTAAGACAGGCGCGAAGGTTGCACGTAGGTCACACTGGGGCACGTCTGCCTGTAAAAAAAGCCATGCAATTTTCCTACAAAGTAATTTTTGGGAGCTCTTCAACTTCAGCCTATCACTAAGGGTGAATCAATTAGTGAAGGAGAGAAAGGGGGCAGTTCTGGTCCAACTCCACATTAAAGAAACAGGTCTCTACAAAAAGGCACAACCACATAAACTTGAAAATAAACATTAGTGGAGTCGCCAATCCTGTTTATGTGTGTTTGGCACATGAATGTACCAAATCACACCTACTTAAGAGGAGTGGTTTTCCCCTCTTAAGTTCTTGGTCACAGGCAGAAAATAAAGGGATTCAAGAAAGTTAGGGAACATGATAAGAAGATAAATCTATTGCCAAGAAGATAATTCCTCCACATCTTCTGCACATTAATAATAGCTTCCAACTCAAGATCATGAGCTCCAAGATATGTTTGTGCTCATTTAGTTTCCTACACCACTTCTGCTCGAATCAACAATTTCTTCGCTATTGGTAAACACCCATCAATACAAACCTATTGCCAAGAAGATAATTCCTCCACATCTTCAAGCCATGAATAATAGCTTCCAACTCAAGATCATGAGTCTTGTAGTTATGTTTGTACTCATTTATTTTCCTACACTCATAACATACTACCTATCCCTCCTGCATAAGGACTCTACCAAGCCCTCTCTTGCAAGCATCTGTACACATTACGAACTCTTTATTCAAATTTTCAATCTTAATAACTAGAGCATTTGTCAACAATTCCTTTAACTTTTCAAAATTTACTGCGCATTCCTCTATCCATTCAAATTTCTTACCCTTTCTATGCAATGATGTAATAGGATATGCAATGCGTGAGAAGTTCTTGATGAACCTCCTATAGTAACCTGTTAACCCCCTAAATTATATGATTTCATCCATATTTATACGAGTTTCCCAATCCATGATAGCCCTTATCTTTTTTGGATCTACTACTATGCCTTCCTTGGAAACAACATGTCCCAAGTAATGTACCTTTGTCTGAAAGAAACTACACTTGCTAATCTTGGCATACAATTGATGCTCTCTTAGCAATACCAACACCACTACTAAGTGTTTGACATTCTCTTCCTCATTCTTGAAATATATCAATATATCATCAATGAACAAAATAACAAAATTGTTGAGATAAGGAGGCAACACACTATTCATCAAGCACATAAAAGTAGCTGGAGCATTAGTTAAACAAAATGGAACTATAACAAACTAATCATTCACATACCTGGTCCTGAAAGTTGTCTTGTAGATGTTCTCTTCTTTGATGTGTACGTGATGGTATCTTGATCTTGATTCAATCTTCAAGAACATCATTGCTCCCTTACACTGATCAAACAAGTCATCATCCCCAGAAATGGGTACCTGTTCTTGATCTTCACCTTGTTCAAATGCCTATAATGAATTCACAATCTGAGGGTGCCATCCTTCTTCTTCATAGACAATACTGGCACACCGAAGGTGATACACTTGGCCCAATGTATCTCGTATCAAGTATTTCCTTCAACTGTAACCTTAATTTCACTAGCTTTGGAGTGCTCATCCTGTAAGGCACCTTTGATGTTGGTGTTGCCCCTGGTACCAATTCAATAGAAAATTCCACTTCAGTATGAGGATACAACTCTGTAATATCTGCTAGAAAAATATCCCCAAACTGTTGCAATACAAGATACCTCTTGAAGATTTTTTCATCCTCAAAATATTTACCCTTGTCACTGGAAACATGAACTGCAAACATCACACACCCTTCTTGCAACTATGCTTAGCCTGCATAGCTGTGACCATCATAACTGATGTATCCTTCTTCTTTCCCTACAAGATTCTCTTTTTTATCTGAAATTTATTATTAGTTAATGTTGTGCTAATATCAGTTTCAGATTTAAAATAACATTTCTTTGGTTTGCTTATCAAACAAGAGTTTATCCATGAGCTTATGTGTGACAATTCATTAAAACTTGGTGAAATTTAGTTTTTATCATCAAATAAAAAACATAGAAACTTAATGTTGAACAGAAGCATATAAAAACACATAAAGCACAAATAACAAAGCTCAATACACAATTTTTGTTGAAGAAGTTCACCCCTCCTAGGCTACGTCTCCTTGGTCCAGCTTCATAGTGTGGCCCTTTGTATTAGCTTCAATTGTGAAAATTTCTTGTTTATAGTCTTCTGTTTCTTTTGAAACCTACTCCAATGGCTCAAAAACATCAAAATCTACCAAGAATGACTCTTTCTGTGCTCATTTTGGTCAAAAAATTCCTCAGTTATGGTCGAAAATTTATGCCAGTTAACATGGCTAAATTTAGAAATCCTCCTAAAAAGCGCCTCTTCCATATTTACCGCTACATTAACTGCACTTTAATTAAAAGATAAGCACCTCTTAAATCTTAATATAAGTGTTGTTTGGGTATAAAGTGCATTTAGGGCTAATTTTGGATTAACGTGGCTTAAACCATGGATTAGCATATAATAACCATGGGTTAATGTTTAACACCTCCCCCAGTTGGCAAGTGATGGCTCTTGGTTCTAGGCACGTGATCACGTGGATAGGGGGCTGGCCCCCTCCTTCGTCCATTAGCACGGAATTGAAGGCACATATCCTGGCAGCAAAGGCTTTCAAGGAACATGTGAGTGGTCCATTGGTGGTGGTAGGTAGTGATTTGGGGGAGGTCGTGGAGTCAAACCCCGACCTCCACCATTTGCGCGTTTTGTTTGTTGTTGCAATGTTGAATAGATATATATATATATATATATATATATATATATATATATATATGTATATGCGCTCAAATAACTTTAAACTTTGGTTAATCCAAATTTTGCATATATAATATGACATGCACTCCAAATTTGAACCTGTGAATTAATCTATTATACCAATCCATGGGAAGGGGGCACGTGGTAGCCCCTAGCTGTGCCATGGCCCTTTCCCATTGGCTCATAAATTCACCAATTAAAATAATAACCTGTACCATTAAAATTCAAAATTCACCTTTAGACTTAGGATAAAAAAAAATTCACTTCCTAGTCATCATCAACGAATCCAGCTGTGACACTTGGCACAATGTAATTGGCTGATTCTGGAGAATGTTACTTGTGAAGCTGACTATACTGCCACATCATCCCTGTACCTGTTCTGCTCATTTTTTGCCTGTTTGGGAAAAATAACAACAAACCATAACTCCCTCATATGAACTCGGAATTTGATGAAACGAGTTATGTTGGAATCCTAGAGACGACCTCTATCCAGGGGTTCAGGTCTGAAGCATTTCTGATCACTTTCAATTTTTAGCTAAATATTGATCTCTTGATCACTCCTCCCCACTAGAAGCCTTTTGGACCCCAAAATATACTATCAAGTGTTCAGCAGGTGAGGGCACAACTCCCTCACCCTTCCAATCTCCTTCCATTTGGCCTTCGAAGGATTTTGTCCCTTGAGTCCCACTCTAAGGTATTCAACATTCCCTCTTCTTGAAGTTCTGATTCTTCTGTCAAGTATGAGATCTTATTGAAGTTCATCAAGATATTCTTGTGATGAATCATCTATTGATGGCATCTGAACATGTTCTCCTTGATCATCAATCAAAGGAGGCTCAAACAATCTCAAATTATCAATATTAATGACAAAATATATTTGCATATAAGGAGGCAAATCTAGCTTGAATGCATGAATACCAATCTTTTCTAGAATTTTAAATGGACCATAATGGATTGGTTTGATATTTTTACCTTCCCCTTGCAATCTTTCTTTTCTTATGTACAACCAAACTTAATCACCAAGTTGGAATTTGTGATCAACACGGTGTTTGTCATGCCTTGCTTTGCAGCTGCTTTGACTCTTTTCAAGTTGCTCTTGCATGGTGTGATGTATCAACTAAGTTTTATCAATGAACTTCCTTGCCTTATCTATGTCACTATGACCATCTATAGAAACATCTTTCTCAAAGATGAATTCAAATGGTGATCTTGGAAAATAACCATAACATGCCTCAAATGGTGATATGTTTGTGGAAGAATGTTTTTCCCTATTGTATACATGTTGAATGTAATGCAACTGTTCATCCCACAACTTGGGATGCTTTCTGCAATAACCTCTAAGAAGATGAATGATTGTCCTGTTTACTACCTCAGTTTGACCATCTGTTTGCAGATGAAATTTTGTACTCTTCTTCAACTTTGTGTCCATCATGTCCCGTAATTTTGACCAAAAATTCGCAACAAACTAGAAATCCCAATCACTCACAATAGAAGTAGGAAGACCAAAATGAACCCAAAAATTTTGAAAGAAAAGGTGAGTTGTTTGTTCAAATGTAATTGTTTTTTTACATGGCATCAAAAGAAACATTTTCCTGAACCTATCTACCACAACATATAAATAAGCATGACCTTTTCTTCACATAGGAAGACCACCTACAAAATCCATTGAGATGCTCTCCCATGGATGTGAAGGAACCGAAAGTGGAGTTTACAATCCAAGCTTCCTATTGCTAGGCTTAATTTTTTCACATAAATAACATCCTCTAATAAAATTAGATACACTATCAATCATGTGTGGCCAATAACAATACCTTTGGAGATTTGCTATTGTCTTGCCTACACCGAAATGTCCTGCAATCAATGAGGTGTGCACCTCCCTTATGATATTGTTTCTTTCTCCTTGTTGAATACATAACTTGCCCAAGTGATACAACAAATTGTTATGCACATGATAATCTAACTCTTCATTTTGGTTTCCTCGACTCAAGCTCTCATACACATCTTTAAAATCACTATCATTTTCATATTGTTCAATGTAACTTTAATGCATAATGGAATTGTTCTCGAGTATAATAGTTGAATTTACAATAAGCCTAGAGAGGATATACAACTTTGACTATGATTGTAAGTACTGCAATGGCTGATGGTCGGTATGGATAATGGTCACTTTCCCCATCAAGTAGTGCTTCCATTTCTTTACACTTTGTACCAGTGCATATAACTCTTTATCATAGGTGGAATATTTAGTCATGGCTCCATTAAAAATTTCAGAATGAAATGAAATAGGCTTACCATGTTGCATGAGCACTGCTCCCATAGAATAATCACTTGCATCTATTTGGATCTCAAATGGTTGTCTAAGATCTGGAAGTGCTAAAACCAGTGTTGAAATTATATTTTGTTTCGAAGCAGCACATGATTTTTTATAAAAAATCTCCCCAATGGAGGACTTTCTTCACACTTTTCAATGCCTGTAATGGAGCTGCAATGGAAGAAAATTTAGCAATGAATTTCCTCCAATACTGTGCTGCCCCTAAAAAGCTTCTTACCTCTTTAACTGTACTGGGCTTGGGTCAATTCAGAATGACCTCTACTTTGGAAGGATCGATCTTCAGCTCATCTCCTCCAACAATGTGTCCCAAATACACCAATGAAGTCTTACCAAAGTCGCGCTTTGACATATTTAAAAACAGTTTCTCTTTGCTCAAGACATCAACTACCTTGTTCACATGCATGACATGTTCTTCTCTTGATTTGTTGAATATGAGTATGTCATCTAAGTAAACAATGACAAAGTCATCTAGAAATGTTCTAAGTACATCATTCACGACTTTCATGAAAGTAGCTGGAGCATTTGTTAAACCAAATAGCATAACTAACCATTCAAACAATCTTTGTCTGTTTTTGAATTCAGTTTTCCAAACACTACAAAATTTGGCCCAATTTCCGACGGCCACTTCGTCGCTATTCTGACACATAGTCGTCGCAAGAGCGACAGTTTGAGAACGGGAAAAACGTGGTTTTCCATTACGTCGCAATTCCGACGCCTTGAAAAAGTGTCGCACTACCGACACTTTTTCCATCGCTTCCAAACAAGCGTCGTTCTTCCGACGTTTCCCAAATTGTCGCTCTTCCGACATTTGTAAACTATCGCAATTCCGACGAAATGTGGTCTGAAGTTTTTAACGTCGCTCTTCCAACGTTTTGATATCGTCGCTCTTCCGACGTTTGTAAACTATCACAATTCCGACGAAATGTTGTTTGAATTTTTGAACGTCGCTCTTCCGACATTTTTATATTGTCGCTCTTCCGACGTTTTTAAGTTGTCGCAATTCCGACACCGTAAAAAAGTGTCACAAGACCGACGCATTGCAAAAACGTTGCAATACCGATGCATTCCAAAAGCGTCGCAATACCGACCCTAGGAAGAATTGTCGCAATATTGACAGACGTCACAAGACTGACGAAAATGGAAATCGTTCAAGACGTCAGAAGACCGACGCTTACAAAGCGTCGGTATACTGATGGTAAGTTCAATTTTAAAAAAAAAAATGAAACTTTAAAACAGGACAGTAAATCTCCAATATTTGTTATGAATTGTGGGCGTTCCAATTGTTATGAACATAATTCGACTGTGAAATATTAATATAATAAACCACCCCGCAGCGCTTCGACTATAAAAAATCATATAAGCATGGCTCTGTATTTCAAAAAACAGGTTTAAAATAGAAACAGGGCAACATTTTTTTTTTCCAATTGTTATGAACATAATTCGACCATGAAATATTAATATACTAAACCACCCCGCAGCACTTCGACTATAAACAATCATATAAACATGGCTCTGTATTTCAAAAAACAGGTTTAAAATAGAAACGGAGCAACATTTTTTTTTTCCAATTGTTATGAACATAATTCGACCATGAAACATTAATATAATAAACCACCCCGCAGCGCTTCGACTATAAACATGGCTCTGTATTTCAAAAAACAGGTTTAAAATAGAAACAGGGCAACATTTTTTTCTTCTAAGTTAATCTATTAACAGTGGGAATAAAATTACAAAATGACCGAAGTCAAAAACATTGCCCAGACTTATGGCAAATTTTTCATCAAAAAATCAAAAAAGAATACTGCCCTCATACGGGGAAACTAGTCTTGAACGTTTTTCAGGTCGTTGCATTGCCCACGCAGGGGAACCATCGTTTGATATCTTTGACGATTACAGTGTTTACAAAATTCAAAAATAAAACAGAGGTCCAGCACAGTAACATAAGAAAAAAAATGCCCAATTAAGTGGGCCGCGAAGCAAGAAAACCAAACCAAAGAGAAGCAGCTACTCATCCAGTGGTTCTTCAACAATTCAGCACCATCCTTCGGCAAACATAAAAATGAAACTTTAAAACATGACAGTAAATCTCCAATATTTGTTATGAATTGTGGGCGTTCCAATTTTTATTAACATAATTTGACCGTGAAATATTAATATAATAAACCACCCCGCAGCGCTTCGACTATAAACAATCATATAAACATGGCTCTGTATTTCAAAAAACAGGTCTAAAATAGAAACAGGGTAACTTTTTTTTTTTCTAAGTAAGGTTAATCTATTAATAGTGGGAATAAAATTACAGCATGACCGAAGTCAAAAACATTGCCCAGACTTATGGCAAATTTGTCAAAAAATCAAAAAAGAAGACTACCCTCATACGGGGAAACCAGTCTTGAACGTATTGCCCACGCAGGGGAACCATTGTTTACAGAATTCAAAAATAAAACAAAGGTCTAGCATAGTAATATAGACAAAAACATGCCCAATTAAGTGGGCCGCGTAGCAAGAAAACCAAATCAAAGAGAACCAGCTACTCATCCGGTGGTTCTTCAACAATTCGGCACCATCCTTCAGCGGGAGCAGCTTCAGACACAGAAGGTCCAGGATCTCGAGCATCCAGTTCCTGCACATTCACACCACCGCTCCCCTCCTGAAGGCTCGAAAGCTGGGCTTTTTCTGAGCTCGGACCCGCCGAATGGTTGCATTGTTCCTCCACTTGGGCCTCTTCACAAAAAACCACGGTGATTGAAGCTGTGATTCATGGGTGGTTCAAAGAGAAATTAAAGGAAAAAAGTGCAGTGCGCGTCGTGGGAGAAGGTGAAGCGGTGGGGAAATGAGGAGCAGGGGAGCCCATATGGTGGCCAGATCCTAGAACCCAACCCCACCCACTTCTGGTGTTTGGATAGCGGCCTGCGTAATAATCACTTGATTGGAAAGATGACTCGATTGAGGGGTTGGAGGGGGCGCGCAAGGGTTGGCCTCTGGTGCTACCCCTGCAGCAACACATCCTTTGACACACGCGAGACATGGGTGCAGTCTCAGCAGTGGGCACAAGACGAGACGGAGAAGCAGGATTCCAAGAAACCGAGGAAGACAAACACAGACCAGATCGAGAGAAATGCAAATTTGTAGCAAGGTCTAAGTGGCAGTTCAGCTGGCTTCTCTTTCTCGTCATAGTGAGCAGGCAGTGTAACCCGGCAACCGGAGAGCATCTTCAATTCAAAGGTTGCGGCTCGTCTGAGAAACCATAGCGAAATGCCATTTTATCAACCCAACTGCAATGGCATCAAAGTACGCCCATCATAACTCTCATTGATGAGAGTCGAAGGCCGGATCATATTGGAGCATGCGAAATCGCTAACAGGAGTGGAGGTCTGATCTTCAACAGCATTAAAACTTAATGTGATTGATTGAACAGCGACGTTAAAACTTAATGCGATTGATATGACAAGCCAGAGGAGGACACATGGAAGAAATTGATTGGAGTGGATCTTTGTTTGGGCCGCTCGCGCAGTGGAAATCCAGACCCGAAAAAGATTAGGGCGAATTTTATAAGAAATTCACGTCACAACTCTCTCTCCATA